>CM042176.1:717817-740467 GCA_023376005.1 Doryteuthis pealeii | reverse complement strand
TGAAAAAAAAAAAAAAAAATTTTTTATTAAAAAAAAAAAAAAAAAAAAAAAAAAAAAAAAAAATTTAAAAAAAAAAAAAAAAAATAAAAAAAAAAAAAAAATGATGATAATTTTTTTTAGAATAGCGTGCAGCATCTCACTGGTTACAATGAACAAACATGCCATGACGGTATATTGGTATATTTAAAAAAAAGAAAGAGATAGTTGAGTTAGAATTAGAATTCATAGTTTTCTCAGTTATATTCGACGATTTGGAAAAATAATAATAATGTAAAATCAGCGCAGAGGCAAACCCCAAAATACCAAATATAACGTAAAAGGTTAGATCTATTGTCAAAAAGAAATATTGGTCAAAAAAGGAAAAGATATTGCACTAAGATTTTGACTGTTATATGTTGTTTGTATATATATAATTCAATGGTTTGAGGAGAAGTATTTTTCCGTTTGTCTTAAATTTACGAGCCAATGGTGTGCTCTTATGTTATAGTCACAGAGCAAGAGGTATATTAGCGAAACATAACAAGGAAGATGTTAGGTAGATGGCATGCATAGACGTATTTTCAGGGGCCTAGAAAATTATTATTTTGGTTCTCCATCTTCAGATGTTGTGGACGAAAGATATTACCTAAAAATACGTCTATTATGTTTTCTCCCTAAGTTTCTTTTTTATTGTTTCCTAATGTTGTATACCCTTCTATACTTACTTCTATTCTTCTTCTGGCGTCTTGACATCTTAAGTTCTTCTTAGGTTTCTTCCTAGCATCTGGAATTCGTCTTGGTGGTCGGTCGCACTTAACTTCATTTCTTCTTTAGATCAGTCTTGTTACCAAGCATTCATAATCACAAAACCGTGTTTTATTTTCTTAAGGTTTTATTTACTTACTAAAATTGTCATGTAAACTAACATTGACTAACATAAGCGCGCAGATGCAGGAAGTTCCAGTTAGCAGGACATCGTTCTCGCGACGTCCAACTGAAACTGAGGCCAACCAGGGCCCCCATGGGGACTTACGTGATTTCGCGGGCTTTCTGTACTATTCCATGGAAGTCCCACCTATATGACAAGCCATCCCTTTAAAATACAGGGATTGATAAAATCTTATGCACCGCATAATTATGTACGCTAATATAAGAATAATTATACACCACACACACGCACACAACACACACACACACACACACAGCATTATATATATATAAGATATGTGGTGTGTGTGTGTGTGTGTTATATATATATATGTGTGTGTGTGTGTGTGTGCTCTCGACCTATGTTGATGATTGTCAATTAGATTTTTCGTTTCTGTCATATGAATTTTGTCTATAAGATGAAATTATTTAGACTAGACGATCGGCAACTCACGTGGGTTTACAATGAACAACATGCCATGAAGCGATAGTGAGTGGTCTATTTTAAAAAAGAAGAGTGGATGACATATTAGATTTCATAGTTATCTCAGTTATAACGACGAATTGGATGATAATAAAAATATCAGCGCGGAGGCAGACCCCAAATACCAGTATGACTAAAAGTGATCAAGTTGTCCAAAAATAATTCTTGGTATAGCTTTAAGATTTGAGTTATGTGCAGTTTCCTTGCTGGATAAAACACACACACACTCACACCACACACACACACACACACCACCACACAAAACAACACATAACACACAACACAAACAAACAAACAAAACACGCATGCATATAATATATATATATATATATATATATATAATATATATTTATATATGAGGAAAAATGAGTAAGAAAAGAAAAGAATGTAGGGATAAATGAATTTATCGTATCACATTAATCGATCATCACTTACAATGTGTTTCGGTCAGTTTAATGTGATATCGATTAATCTAGGTAATTTATCCATCTAATTTCTTTTCTTTTCTTTACTCATTTTCTCATATTGTCGGATTCCAATTCCTTTTCCATTTCACAACCACACACACACACACACCACACATTATAGTATATATAATATATATATATTATTATACTATATAGTATATATATATAAATAAGCTAGATGGGAGCTGCTCAAGAATGCTGCGGGCAGGTATTTGAACACAGTCGTGGAAATAGCACCCCAAGGAAGCAGCTTGTACGGCCACCTACCTATCTCACAAAGCATCCGAGTTGCTATGGACAAGACATGACTGGACAAGTGGAGGGAGGCCAGACGAACTCATAAGTAGAGCCAAACATGACTGCTAATGGTGGGCCGCCCAACAGACCTACATTAACCATCTTGAGGATACTGGATGTTGCGCAGAAGAACAACCCTGGGACAATGAATTGATAGAGAGGTTTGGCGAGAAATTATCATGATATTCGTGCTAACTGCATAACACGATAATGATGGATGAAGAAGTTGGTTATAGTATATATACTATATATATTATATAATTATATTATTATATATAATATAATTGCATCTATAATTAAAAAAATGCTTATGATGGGTGACGAAATCTAGTATGTCAAGCATCATTTGTTTTTACATTACATAATAGTAAGGAGACCCCCCGGTTTCCGGGGGAAACATATATATCATATATATTATATATATATATATATTATATATATAGATATAAATATATATATATACGTGTCGACGTCTTAAAGTTATAGTAATGTAAAATGAATGATTGCAACTAGATTTCGTCCTCCCATCAAGGCGTTGTTTATTTAAGATGAATTTTGAAGGCTAGGACGACCGGAACTCACTGGGTTACGAATTGAAAAAAACCCCTTTGTAATGATATTGAAGGTCCACTGTACAAGAAAAGAGTGAGGATTAAATTAGAATTTCATAGTTATCTCACTTAAATCGAGGATTGGATGATATTAAAACTGTTTCAGCGCGGATGCAGACCCCAAATATGACAAAAGAATTGCTCTATTGCCAATGAATTTCAGGTGGCATGCTCGAAGATTTTGACTTATCTGTACCAAATTCTGGCTGGATTTACTGTTATTATATATATATATATATATATACTTAAATATAGTCATCCACAGACACAGGTGTTCAACGTATCACGTATTCTTTAGTGTGGCTAGGCACTTTGTAGCTACTACAGCCAGGATAGAAACCTTAATCGATTCATCTCAGGGGCTTGCTTAACCGTTTGGCCATCGACATCTATGAATTGTAAGGGGATTTAACTGTTAATACACATTTAATAAAAAAAAGCAGATGTACGTAAAGGCCGTCCTAGAATGCTTATCCTTTAGTGGAGGAGAGCGTTATTATATATATATATTATATATATATAAATATAATATATAATATATCATCATGGCAATTCAGGCTCGAAGACTATGATAAAAGTTTTTGTGGCCCCTGAGGTGCAGCGCCTCTGTGACTATGAAGTCGCTATGTTGGAACATTCTCGACACAGATTTTGCATTTGTAGGTGTCCTGTAGATGATGATGTCCGATCTGTCGTGGTGCCGTTGCTTTCTATGGACCTCTTAGCTTCATGATGTTGTTTCAGGGTGAATTCTGACGTGTACTGCCTCTACTGGAGATTCGCCGCCACGAGGGGTCTGAGCCAAATTTGCCCAGCTGAAAAAAAAAAAAAAAAAAAAGAAAAAAGAAAAAAAAAAAAAAAAAAAAAAAAAAAAAAAAAAAAAAAAAAAAAAATGGACAATCAAAGCACCTGGAGATCAATTTTGCACATCTTGAATCGCAGTTAGGGGGCGAGGAAGCTTTCCCGATCAACGGCCATCTAGCGACACACACACACACACACACAACACACACAATATTATATATATATATATATATATTTGTATGGATTAAAACCCATCACAATGAAAATCCATCAATTTAAAAATCCATTAAAAGATTTACGTCAAGCGATTGTTATGCCCTATCAGCAATAACAATTAAATAAATATCTCCACAGTTCAGTATCATCTACTCTTTTTAATTGGACACTATTGATAATTCAATGTATTTATTTAATTAATTTTAAAACCTACATCATGGTTTTAAAAAATCAGTATTTTTATTTTTTCATTTTTATAATACACATATGACGAGGGCTTGCGCGAAACGGCTTACAAGATATAGTCAGTTGAGGTCTCCTGAAGAATGAGTACTTAACACGAAACCATGGTAGATATTAATTTTATAACTATATATAATATTATATTATATATATAATATATATATATTATTATGTTGTGTGCCTGTGTGTGTGGTTGTGTGTATGTGCACTCGAAATCTTATGACATTTATTTATAATATATATGTCATTAAGATTTTGAGTGCACCACACACACACAACTATATATATATAATATATATATATATGTGTGTGTGTTGTTGTGTAAGTGTGCACGACATGTTATGACATATTATATATATATAATATATATATATATAAAGATATGAAACACACAAATGCTTTAATGTGACACATTTATAACATAGCCTGTGTTGAACATTATTTTCGATTTTAATGAATCTGCATCAGAGTTTTTTATACTCCGTGTTGTTAAAAACGGAGACAAAATTTAACCGTCGGATTCATTCTTCTTTTAACATATATATTATAATATAATATATATATATAAGTATATATATAGTATGTCTCTGGTGTACTTGGTGTTGTATGTGTGTGTGTGCGTGTGTGTGAGTGTGTGTATGTGCGTGTGTGTTTGAAATTGAAAATGAAATGGATCCAACGAATATTGAGAAAATGTAAATTAAGGAAAGAAGATGTTGAAGGATGATTTACAAACACTTGTTTCGGTCATGAGTCCTCCACGCACATGCATTCTAATTATCATTATCCAAATATAGAAATAAATCAATAACAAAAATAGAAAAATTTGAAGTATTAAGTTATAAATAAAATGGCCCTCATCATAGAAATGTTTGATATATATATATATATATATATATATTAATATATTTATTATTATTATTGTTATTAATATATATTATAAGGCAATTACAATGCGTATTAAAAAAAATAAATATGTTCAATCGAAATTGATTAGACATGAACATAATTTATTTCTATAACGCTTGTTAATTAGCCTTCTTTAAATAAATAATATACTTCAAGCAAATTTGAAATACAATTATATTATATATAATTATATATATTATAATGGAGTTGTGTGGTATTCGGTCTGTAACCGAAAATAATAAATACACAAATCACAATTGCCATAGATTACGTCACATTTTCCAGGATTTAATTTCTTTTTAAAAACTCAGTATTAATATAATTGTTTTTCATTATTAATAACGGTTGACCATATCTACAAAACTAATAACATGCAGTTGTATTTAATATTACAGCAAAATATACGTTACAGTTTGAACGGAAGACTAATTTGCATATTGATATTAACATTTATTTTAAATTGTGCTTAGTATTATTGATTCTAATTGTTTGGTTTATCTTAATGAATATTGAGCAAAATCTCTTCAATAAATCTAAGAAATTATTAACGAGAAGAATTAAACTGTAATTTGATTCTTTACTTCTATTTTAACTAAAATAGTTAAAATATGAAATTTAGCAATGAAAAGGCTGCAGTGATGAAGAAAGTCTTCACTTGTTCTGTTTTTCGATTATACCCCTATGTTTTAAATAGTTTATATCTGCATTTCTTATTTAGTTTCATTAGTCTTCTAATTTAATATATTTATTGCGATATATATATTATATATATTATATATATATATATATATATATATGTTTTTTTAAGTGGCGTTATTACGAAGGCATCTAAAAATAAATGAATGACTCGATGTATGGGTATTGGATACACTTATTTATATTATTTTTATCATAAATTTTCGGGGTTCGTAAAATACCCTTATCAAATGACTGTTGTGCCTGTCTCAACGGATCTTTTGTGCTCTGTGTTATGACAGCCGCAGCGTCGTAAATTTTTTTACTAATAACGGAGTATTCCGATGTCAGCGTTCAGTCCCCTCACGGTGAGTTTAATTTTAGAATCCATTTAGTTCTGCTTGTTTTCGAGATTTGCGTTGTGGAATGCGTGTTTATTAATTAATGCATTTGAGGTGTGTAAGTTTTGCTGTTGGGTGTTAAGTGAAGTGTATTGTATAGCGGGATTGAGTTTTATGGATTTGTGCTTATTTAATCTTGTCTAAAGATGTGTATAATATATATATACTATATATTATCATGGATAGACATTTATAATAAGTTAGGGTACCATGGAATGGAGTCAATGGCGCTGGTATATATATAATTCTTATATATAATGGAGATTGTGTGTTTTTCTGTCTGTACGAATAAATCACTTACTCAAGTCACCAATTCCCTTAGTAACTGACGTCAAATTCACCCATGAATTTTATCCTGATTTTTAACCCAATATTAATAAAATTGTTTTTCATTATTCTATACTGTTAAACTAAATTCTACATACTAATAATATGCCAAATTGTATTTATATATATACAACAAAATAAGCGGGTTACAGTGTGAACGGGAAGGCTCATTGCATATGATATTAAAATGTTGATTTTAATAAATATTGTTTAGTACTCCTTGATTTCTTAATGGTTGGTTTTATTTTAATGAATATAAGCAAAAATCTCTTCAATGAATCTTTAAATGAAATTCCATTAACAAGAAAAGATAACTGCATTTTATTCTTTACTTTCCTCTTTAATAAATACTTAAATTAGGAAAAAATAACAATGAAAGACGAGAGTGATTGAAGAGTAATTCAAGTTCCATTTTTCGATTATATCCCCTTGTTTCAAATCTTTTTATTCTGCATTGGTTTATTTATGTTCATTAGCTTTCTAATTTAAATATAAGTTTTAATGTAATAAAATATTATATTAAATTAGAAAGGCTAATGAAACTAAATAAGAATGCAGATAAAAAATTTGAAACAGAGGGGGATATATCGAAAATGGAACTGAAATTACTCTTCAATCACTCTCGTCTTTCATTGTTATTTTTTCTAATTTAAGTATTAAGAAGAGGAAGTAAAGAATAAAATGACAGTTATCTTTTCTTGTTAATGGATTTCATTTAAGATTCATTGAAGAGATTTTTGCTTATATTCATTAAATAAAACCAAACAATTAGAAATCAATAGTACTAAACACATATTTATTAAAATCACATTTTTAATATCAATATGCAAATTAGCCTTCCCGTTCACACTGTAAACCGCTATTTTGTTGTATATATATAAATACAATTGCATATTATTAGTATGTAGATTTAGTTAACAGTATAAATAATGAAAAACAATTTTATTAATAATTGAGGTTAAAATAAGGATAAATTCATGGTGAATTTGACGTCAGTTACTAAGGGAATTGTGACTTGAGTAGTGATTTAGTTTCGGTTACAGACAGAAAAACACACAATCTCCATTATAATAAGATATATATATATAACCAGGCGCCATTGACTCCATATCCATGGTACCCTAACTTAATTATAAATGCTCTATCCATGATATATATATATATATATATATATATACACATCTTTTAGACTAAGATTAAAATAAGCACAAATCCACAATAACTCAAATCCCGCATAATACAATAGACTTCACTTTAACACCCCAACACAAAACCTTACACACCTCAAATGCATTTATTAATAGAACACGCATTTCCAACAACGCAATCTCGAAAACAAGCAGAAACTAAATGGATTCTAAAATTACAAACTCACGTGAGGGGACTGAACGCTGACATCGGAATACTCCGTTATTATAAAAAATTTTACAGACGCTGCCGCTGTCAATAACAACAGAGACAAAAGATCCGTTGAACAGGAACAACAGTCATTTGATAAAGGGTATTTAACGAACCCGAAAATTTATGATAAAAAAATAATAATAAAAAAATAAGTGTATCCAATACTCCATAACATCGAGTTCATTCATTTATTTTTAGATGCTTCGTAATAACGCCCAACTTAAAAAAACATATATATATATATATATATATATATATATATATATATATATATATCATGCAATAAAATATATTAAATTAGAAAGACTAATGAAACTAAATAAGAATGCAGATAAAACTATTTAAAACATAGGGGGTATAATCGAAAAACAGAACAAGTGAAACTTATTCTTCAATCACTGCAGCCTTTCATTGCTAAATTTCCATATTTTAACTATTTAGTTAAAATAGGAAGTAAAGAATAAAATTACAGTTAATTCTTCTCGTTAATAAATTTCTTTTAAGATTTATTGAAGAGATCTTTGCTCATATTCATTAAGATAAAACCAAACAATTAGAAATCAATAATACTAAGCACATATTTATTAAAATCAAATGTTTAATATCAATATGCAAATTAGTCTTCCCGTTCAAACTGTAAACGTATATTTTGCTGTATATATAAATACAACTGCATGTTATTAGTTTGTAGATATGGTCAACCGTATTAATAATGAAAAACAATTATATTAATAACTGAGTTTTAAAAAGAAATTAAATCCTGGAAAATGTGACGTAAATAACTATGGCAATTGTGATTTGTGTATTTATATATTTTCGGTTACAGACAGAATACCACACAATCTCCATTATATATATATATATATATATATATATATATATAATTGTATTTCATAATTTGCTTGAAGTATATTATTTATATTAAGAAGGCAATTACAATGCGTATAGAAAATAAAATTATGTTCAGTGTCTAATCAATTTCGAAATTGAACATTAATTTTATTTTATTTTTATACGCATTGTAATTGCCTTATTAATATAATTAATAACAATATAATAATATTATATATATATATATATATATATATATATATATTTATATATATCAAAAATTTTACTATGATGAGGGCCATTTTATTTATATACTTGAATACTTCATAATTTTCTATTTTTGTTATTATTTTATTTCATATTTGGAATAATGATAATTAGAATGCATGTGTGCGTGGAGAGACTCATGACCGAAACAAGTGTTTGTAAATCAATCCATTCAACATCTTCTTTCCTTTATTTATTTATCCTTTCAATATGTCGTTGGATCCATTTCCATTTTCAATTTACAAACACACACGCACATACACACACACACACACGCACACACACACATACACACACAGACACACAGAGACATATTATATATATATATATATATATATATATATATATATATATATATAAGTTAAAGAAAGAAAATGAATCCGACGGTATAAATTTTTGTCTCCGCTTTTAACAACACGGAGTATAAACAAACTCTGATGATGATTTTCATAAAATCGAAATAATGTTCAACATCAGCTATGTTATAAAATGGGTTCACATTAACAGCATTTTGTGGTGTTTTCATATCTTTATATATATATTTAATAAATATATATATATATGTCATAACATGTCGAGTGCACACATACACACACACACACACATATATATATATATATATATATATATGTGTGTGTGTGTGTGTGCACTCAAAATCTTATGACATATATATATATATATAAATGTCATAGATTTCGAGTGCACACACACACACACACACACCACCAACACATAATATATATATATATATAATATATATATTATATATATAATATATATAGTTAAAAAAAATTATATCTACCATGGTTTCGGTGTTCAAGTTACACATTCTTCAGGAGACCTCAAACTGACTATACTTGTAAGCCTTTCGCGCATGCCTCGCATATGTGTATTATAAAAAATGAAAAAATAAAAATACTGATTTTTAAAACATGAATGTAGGTTTTAAAATTAATTAAAAAAATTACATTTGAATTATCAATAGTGTCCAAATTAAAAGAGTAGATGATACTGAACTGTGGAGATATTTATATTAATTGTTATTGCTGATAGGGGCATTAAAATCGCTTGACGTAAATCTTTTAATGGATTTTTAAATTAATGGATTTTCATTGGTGGATGGTTTTAATCCATTAACAAATATATATATATATATATATATATGTGTGTGTGTGTGTGTGTGTGTGTGTGTGTGCTAGATGGCCGTTGAGCGGGAAGCTTCCTCCGCCCCCTACTGCGATTCAAGGATGTCTGCAAAAATGATCTCAGGTGCTTTGGCATTGTCCCTTTCAGCTGGGAAAATTTGGCTCAAGACCGCCCTCGGTGGCGGCAGAATCTCCATAGAGGCATGTACACGTCAGAATTCACCCTGATACAACATCATGAAGCTAAGAGGTCCATAAGAAAGCAACGGCAACGAAGCATCGGACATCATCATCTACAGGGACAACCTACAAATGCAAAAATCTGTGGTCGAGAATGTTTCTCAAACATAGACTTCATAGTCACAGGAGGCGCTGCAACCTCAGGGGCACACAAAAACTTTTATCATAGTCTTTCGAGACTGAATTGCCAATGATGATATATATATATTATATATATATATATATATATATATATATTATATATATAAAACGCTCTCCTATGAAAAGGATAGAGCATTCTAGGACGGCCTTTACGTACATACTGATATGTGTATTTAACAGTTAAAATCCCCCTTACAATTCTATAGATGTCGATGGCCAAACGGTTAAGCAGCCCCTGAGGATGAATCGATTAGGTTTCTATCTGGCTGTAGGTAGCTTACAAATGCCTAGCCACACTAAAATACGTGATACGTTGAAACACTGTGTCTGTGGGACATATATATATATATATATATATATATATATATATAACAGTAATCCAGCAAGAATTGGCACATGACAGTCAAAATCTTCGAGCAATGCACCTGAAATTCCATTTTGGCAATAGAGCAATTCTTTGTCATATTTGGGGTCTGCATCCGCGCTGAACAGTTTTAATAATCATCCAAATCCTCGATTTAAGTGAGATAACTATGAAATTCTAATTATAATCCTTCACTCTTTTCTTTGTAAGTGGACCCATCAATATCATTACCAAGGGGTGTTTTTTCAATTCGTAACCCAGTGAGTTGCCGGATCGTCTAGTCTTCAAAAAATTTCATCTTAAATAAACAAACGCCTTATGATGGGAGGACGAAATCTAGTTGTCAATCATTCATTTGTTTTACATTACATAACTTTAAGACGTCGAACGTATTTTATATATAATATATATATATATATATATATATATATATATATATATATATATATATATACGTTCGACGTCTTATAGTTATGAATGTAAAACATGAATGATTGACAACTAGATTTCGTCATCCCATCATAAAGCATTTGTTTATTTAAGATGAAATTATATATAATATAATATATATATATATATATATATATATATATATAACTATAAACCAATTCTTCATCATCATTATCGTGTTATGCAGTTAGCACGAATATCCATGATAATTTCTCGCCAACCTTCTCTATCATTCATTGTCCCAGGGTGTTCTTCTGCGCAACATCCAGTATCCGTAAAGAGTTGGTTAATGTAGGTCCTTGTTGGGCGACCCACATTAGCATGTCCATGTGTTGGCTTCTACTTATGAGTTCGTCCTGGCTCCTCCAGCATTGTCCAGCATGTCTTGTCCATAGCACTCGGATGCTTTGTGAGATAGGGGTAGGTGGCCGTACAGCTGCTTCCTTGTGGGTGCTATTTCCACGACTTGTTCAATACCGCCGCAGCATTCTTGACAGCTCCCATCTAGCTTATATATATATATATATATATATATATATATATATATATATATATATATATATATGTGTGTGTGTGTGTGTGTGTGTGTGTGTGAAAATGGAAAAGGAATTGAATCCGACAATATGAGGAAAAATGAGTAAAGAAAAGAAAAGAAATGTAGATGGATAAAATAGATTTAATCGATATCACATTAAACTGACCGAAACACATGTGTAAGTGATATCGATTAATGTGATATCGATTAAATTCATTTTATCCATCTACATTTCTTTTCTTTCTTTACTCATTTTTCCTCATTATATAATATATATATATATATATATATATATATATATATGCATGCGTGTGTTGTTTGTTTGTTTGTGTGTGTGTGTGTATGTGTGTGTTTGTGTGTGTGTGTGTGTGTGTGTGTGTGTGTGTGAGTGTGTGTGTGTTTAATCCAGCAGAAACTGCACATAACTCAAAATCTTAAAGCTATACAAAGAAAATTATTTTTTGACAATTGATCAATTTTTAGTCATACTTGGTATTTTGGGGGTCTGCCTCCGCGCTGATATTTTTATTATCATCCAATTCGTCGATATAACTGAGATAACTATGAAATTCTAATTATAATCATCCACTCTTTCTTTTTTTAAAAATAGACCAATCAATATCGTCTTCATGGCATGTTGTTCAATTGGTAACCCAGTGAGTTGCCGGATCGTCTAGTCTTAAATAAATTTCATCTTAAATAGACAAAATGTCATATGACAGGAGAACGAAATCTAATTGACAATCATAACCATAGGTCGAGAGCACACACACACACACACACATATATATATATACACACACACACACACACACATATATATATATATATATATGTGTGTGTGTGTGTGTGTGTGTGTGTGTGCGTGGTGTGTGTGTGTATATATATTATTCTATATTAGCGTTACATAATCTATGCGGTTGCATAAGATTATTATCAATCCCCTGTATTTCTAAAGGGATGGCCCTTGTCATATCACGGGTGGGACTTTCCATGGAATAGTACAGAAAGCCCGCGAAATACGTGAAGTCACATGGGGCCTGGTTGGGTCCTCAGTTTCAGTTTGACGTCGGGCAGAGAAGATGTCCTGCCTTAACTGGAACTCACTGCATATGCGCGCTATGTTAGTCAGATGTTTAGTTACATGAAATGTTTAGTTAAGTAAATAAAACCTTAAGAAAATAACACGGTTTTGTGATTAATGAATGTCTTGGTAACAAGACTGATCTAGAAGAAGAAATGAGTTAAGTGCGACCGACCACCAAGACGAATTCCAGATGCTAGAAGAGACGCTAGAAGAACTTAAGATGTCAAAGACGCCAGAAGAAGAATAGAAGTAAGTAAAGAAGGGTATACAACATTAGGAAACAATAAAAAAAGAAAATTTAGGGAGAAAACATAATAGACTATTTTAGGTGAATTATCTTTCGGTCCACAACATCTGAAGATGGAGACCAAAATATAATTTTTCTAGGCCCCCTGAAATAGTCTATCATGCATTCTACCTAAATCTTCTTTGTTATGTTTCCTAATATACCCTTGCTCTGTGACTATGACAATAAGAGCACACATTGAGCTCTGTAAATTACGACAACGGAAAAATACTTCTCTCAACCATTGAATTATATATATACGAAACAACATATAACAGTCTAAATCTTAGTGCAATATTTTTCTTTTTTGACAATATTTTTCTTTTTTGACAATAGATCAACTTTTAGTTATATTTGGTATTTCGGAGGTTTGCCTCTGCGCTGATTTTATTATTATTATTATTATCCAAATCGTCGATATAACTGAGAAAACTATGAAATTCTAATTCTAATCATCTACTCTTTCTTTTTTTTAAATATACCAATCAATACCGTTTCCATGGCATGTTGTTCAATTGGTAACCCAGTGAGATGCTGCATCGTCTATTCTTAAATAAATTATCATCTTAAATAAACAAAATGTCATATGACGGGAGAACGAAATCTAGTTGACAATCATTCACATATCAGCTTTTCATTTTTTTCTTTTATTTTTTTCCCCATGTTCTTCTCAATGTCTCGTGTATTTAATTAATCCTTAATCTGCTTTCTAATCTCCTGGATTTAGTCGGTGATTTGATTTCGGAAGCCTTTTTTGTTCCAAGAGGATATATGAGATGGAGATTAGTTTATCTTTTAATAAACCGAAACTATAATGAGGAGCAAATTACCTGAATCCTTCGCAACGAGGATGGAACTTAAACCCTCTTTTATACATCTCTCGGTCAAAATTAATAAGGTTATCCATTTCTTGAAGGCGAAGATACGCAAAACTGTTACCGGCATGGTTGGTTGGTTGGTTGGTTGGTTTTACGGCATGTAAACCCCCGTTGGGTTATTTTATGCCGAAGACGTTTTTTATTCATTCTTGATACTCAATTTTTTTTTTTAAACTTAATTTTTTAAAACCCATTTCTTTTTATACTGTCAGTTATTTTTTATACATTTCTCGGTCAAAATTAATAGATTATCCATTTCTCGTTACCGGCATGGTTGGCTGGTTGGTTGGTTGGTTGGTTGGTTGGTTTTTACGGCATGACGACCCTTGTTGGGTTATTTTATGCCAAATACGTTCTTTTTATTCATTCTTGATACTCAATTAAAAAAAAAATTAATTTTTAAAAAACTATTTCTAGTTATTTTAAGCTCATTTATTTCTATTTAACGCATAGATGGGACCCTAACATGTACTACCACTCCAGGTCGATAATTTCATATCGTATGACTCTAACCATTACACCACGTACCTCCTCATATTATCAGATATTTATATATCTGATACATACTATCAGTTATTTTTTATACATTTCTCAGTCAAAATTAATAAGGTTATCCATTGCTCGAAGGCAAAGATACGCAAATCTGTTACCGGTATGGTTGGTTGGTTGATTGGTTGGTTGGTTGGTTTTACGGCATGTCAACCCTTGTTGGATTATTTTATGCCGAAGACCTTTTTTTATTCATTCTTGATACTCAATTAAAAAAATATATTTTTTAAAACCCGTTTCTTTTAAGCTCATTTATTTCTATTTAACTCATAGATGGGATCCTAACAGGTACTCGAGTCGACGATTTAATTTCCTATGACTCTAACCATTGCAACACGCACCTCCTCATATTATATCTATCAGTTAGATATTCTTTTATACATCTCTCGGTCAAAATTAATAAAGTTGTCCATTTCTCGAAGGCAAAGATACGCAAAACTTTTACCGACATGTTTGGTTGGCTGCTTGTTTTTTTCGTAGGTTGGTTGGATTTTACGGTATGTCAACCCTTGTTGAGTTATTTAATGCTGTTTTTTTTATTCATTCTTGATGGATACTCAATTTAAAAAAAAACAAAACTTAGTTTTTTAGAACCCATTTCTTTTAAGCTCATTTATTTCTCTTTGACCCATAAATGGGATCCTAACTGGTACTATCGCTCGGTTCGATGATTTAATTTCCTATGACTCTAACCATTACACCATGCTCCTCCTCATATTATCAGACATTTATATACCTATCAGTTATATATTCTTTTATACATCTCTCGGTCAAAATTAATAAGGTTATCGATTTCTTGAAGGCAAAGATACGCAAAACTGTTACCGGTATGGTTGGTTGGTTGGTTGGTTGGGTTTATGGCATGTAAACCCTCGTTGAGTTATTTTATGCCGAAGACGTTTTTTTATTCCTTCTTGATACTAAATTAAAAAAAACTTAATTTTCAAAAACCCATTTCTTTAATAATATCAGTTAATTTTATACATTTCTCGGTCAAAATTAATAAGGTTATCCATTTCTCGAAGGCAAAGATACGCAAAACTGTTACCGGTATGGTTGGTTGGTTTTTACGGCATGTCAACCCTTGTTGGGTTATTTTATGCCAAAGACGTTCTTTTTATTCATTTTTGATGAATACTCAATTAAACTTCTTTTTTTTTAAACCCATTTCTATTTCTTTTAAGCTCATTTATTTCTATTTAAGGCATAGATAGGACCCTAACATGTACTACCACTCCAGGTCGATAATTTCATATCGTATAACTTTAACCATTACACCACGTACCTCCTCATATTATCAGATATTTATATATCTGATACATACTATCAGTTATTTTTTATACATTTCTCGGTCAAAACTAATATGGTTATCCATTTCTCAAAGGCGAAGATACACAAATCTGTTACCGGTATGATTGGTTGGTTGGTTTGTTGATTGAGTTTTACGGCATGTCAACCCTTGTTGGATTATTTTATGCCGAAGACGTTTTTTATTCATTCTTGATAGTTAATCAAAAAATATATTTTTAAAAACCCGTTTCTTTTAAGCTTATTTATTGGTATTTAACACATAGATGGGATCCTAACAGGTACTATCACTCGGTGTTACATAATCTATGCGGTTGCATAAGATTATTGCCAGTCACCTGTATTTCTGAGGGGATGACCCTTCTTATACCATGGCCGCGTCCTTCCATGGAAAATTACAGAAGCCCGCCAAAATGCGTGAAGTCACGTGGGACCTGTTCGGTCGCCAGTTTTCAGTTAGACGTCAGGCAGAGCAGTCGGCCATTTTAGGTCCTCTCTAAAACTGGAACTCACACGCGCTATGTTAGTCAGATATTTAGTTACATGAAATGTATAGTTAAGGAAATGAAAGTTTATATAAGTAAAATGTTCTTGTGGTTGATGAATGTCTTGGTAACAAGACTAAGAAATGAATCCAGGACGACCAGCCAGCAAGAACATAGCAAAAGAAAGTCCAGACCGTAGGAGATCCGAGACGCTAGACCAGACCAAGTCAAGATGTAAGAAGATATACCAAAGACGATCAGAATATTAAAGACGGCCAAGAAATAGAATTAAAGAAAGAGGTATGCAACATTATAATTATTTAGTGCCAGTGAAGAAGGCGCTATGCAACATCGGGTCGACTATTTCATTTTCTATGACTCTAAACATTACACCACACACCTCCTCATATTATCAGATATTTATATATCTATCAGTTATATATTCTATTATACATCTCTCGGTAAACATTAATAAGGTTATTTCATATCCCGAAGGCAAAGATACGAAAAACTGTTACCGGTATGGTTGGTTGGTTGGTTGGTTGGTTGAGTTTTACGGCATGTCAACCCTTGTTGGATTATTTTATGCCAAAGACGTTCTTTTATTCATTCTTGATAATCGATTTAAAAAAAAAACAATTAAAAAAAAAACCGATTTATTTAAGCTCATTTCCTTAGCTCAGTCGGTAGAGCGTCCGGCTAGAAACCACAAGGTTCCTAGTTCGATACCGGTCCTCGCCAACTCAGCGTATGAGTAGCACAGGGATCTGTGCGGTAAAGTAAAGAGCTGATGGTAAGTGTGGCGCTCCACCTCAGATGCTAAAAAATAATCTCCTTGGTCTAGCGCTAGTGAAAGGTGGATAGACTCCCTTGCTGTTTGGCTGATACCGACATTAGGCCGCCCCGACAACTTATTTCTATTTAACCCATAGATAGGACCCTAACAGGTACTATCACTTGGGTCGACGATTTAATTTCCTATGACTCTAACCATTATAACACGCACCTCCTCATATTATATCTATCAGTTATATTTTCTTATATACATCTCTCGGTCAAAATTACTAAGGTTATCCATTTCTCGAAGGCAAAGATAGGCAAAACTGATGGTTGGTTGGTTGGTTGGGTGGTTGGTGGTTGGATTTTGCGGTATGTCAACCCTTGTTGGGTTATTTTATACCGAAGACGTTTTTATTCATTCGTGATGGATACTCAATTAAAAAAAAACATAATATTTTTTTAAACCCATTTCTCGTAAACTAATTTTTCTATTTAACACATAGATGGGACCCTAAAAAGTATTAACAATCCGGGTCAGAGTGGACCTGGGGATGAAGGAGTACTTTGCATTCCCCCAGATTTGGAACTTTACCGTCAGATAGAGTTTAACGTCATACCCAGGACATTAAAACCCTCAGCCAATGCCTTATAGCACATATATGATAAAAAGCGTTGGGGCTTACCATAAGGGCAATATAGGTGCTAGAAGTGAGAAACCTTTATGGTTTCCCAGTCCGGGAGCAGATAAAATACTTCGATCTTCGCCCGGGCCGGGCAGCTGCTACGAAAAGTTCTGAAACTGAAGGTAGCGTATGGTGAACTGTATTCACCTAGACGGGTCCAGTGATAGTGTGAGTGGGTTAAAACAAAGTGGGTCTTTTGTGTACTCACTTAAGAATAACTGTGAAGAGTTCCTCACATTGAATTACGAGCAACCCTCCTATCTTCATATAAAAAATTAAAACTGATATCTAGGTTGAAAAAAGAAAAGAAAATACCAACACAACCGTACTTTCTGAAAATAATCATTAGTATCGTATGTACTGGGCAAAAGAAAAAAACACCGGAGGAGTCTGCTATGTTATATATGTAAAAAATGCTCAATACGCTGAGTATTATTATCATTAGTATTATCTACGTTATTCAGACTATTGTCCTCATCTTCATTGTCATCTTTACAACGTTTCGGCTGATGTGCCCTCCGGCCTTCTTCAGATATTTCTTGTCGGACTCGGGAACCTTCTTGTCGTAATCGGGAACCTTCTAGTCGTAATCGGGAGCCATCATGGAACTTTGAACCTAACCCTTTATTCAATCTACAGGGGTATCCTGTCCTCATTCCGCTAACCATAACTGGGGTAAAGGCGTTAAGCTGTGTTAATCATTATTCTATGTTACTGCTGCCCTTGACCTGGATTGAACCTGCAGTCCAGAGATAGCTGTCACTTAGAACTGCCTTAACTTAACTTTGTTATCCACTAGGTCATGTGTCCAATTCAGAGAGAAATATCATTATTATTATTATTATTATTATTATTATTATTATTAATAGCAGGTATTAAGACCGCGGAATATTTCTTCTTTATGATTTTCAATTGTAGACGTTCAAGTCTTCGAGTAGCTTTTCGTAGATCGAGATCCAGATTGCGAAGAAGCTGTCCCATATTTTTACCCAAGCGCTTTCAACCATTTCGCTGGTCGTCCTCGGAGGATTGTTAGTTGTAGTATTTGTACAAACCCCCGAGGACGACCAGCGAAATGGTTGAAAGCGCTTGGGTAAAAATATGGGACAGCTTCTTCACAATCTGGATCCCGAAAAACGACTAGAAGATTAGAACGTCTACAATTGAAAATCATAAATAAATATTCCGTGTTCTTTAACAATACCAGACTTCTTCTTCTTCTTCTTCTTCTTCTTCTTCTTCTTCTTCTTCTTCTTCTTCTTCTTCTTCTTCTTCATAATAATAATAATAATAATAATAATAATAATAAGAATAATAATAATGATAATATGAGATAATTACGGATCACCCCATCCCAGCCAGGAGAGCAGACCTAGTGTTGATTAACAAAAGAAGAGGTGTCAACTGGTAGATTTTGCGGTCCCTGCAGTTCACAGGGTGAAGCTGAAGGAAAATGAAAAGATGGATAAAAACCTGGACCTTGCCAGAGAATTGAAAAAGCTGTGGAACATGAGCCTGAAATTGATACCAATTGTAGTTGGTGCACTTGGCCCCCCAAAAAAAAACATGGAAAAAAGACTGGAGGATCTGGAAATCAGAGAAAGAATCGAGACCATCCAGACTACTGCACTGCTGCAATCGGATAGAATACTCAGAAGAGTCATGGAGACCTGAGGAGACTTGTTGTCACTCAGACTCCAGTGAAATACCATCAGCTAATGCTGATGTGAAAAACTCAAAAGGAATGGAAATAATAATAATAAAAGCGAATACAGCAAACTCGCATAAAGAGAGTACAAGACTAGGCACGACTCTGTGGGAAAGGTGATCCACTGGGAACTGTGTAAGAAATTAAATTTCTCCATACAACCAAATGGTATATGCACAAACCTAAACCTGTCTTAGAGAATGAGACGCACAAAATTCTATAGGATTTCGAGGTACAGACGGATCACCTGATCCCGGCCAGGAGATCGGGACCTAGGATTAATTGACAAGAAAAAGAGAACCTGTCATCTCATGGATTTTGCTGTCCCAGCCGACAACCGAGTGAAAATGAAAGAAAGCGAAAAGATAGACAAATACTTATACCTTGCCAAAGAACTGCGGAAGCCGTGGAACATAAAGGTGAAGGTCGTACCAATTGTAATTGATGTTCTTAGAACAATCCCGAAAACCCTGGGAAAGAATTTGGGTGAAATGGAAATCAGAGGAAGAATCGAGACCATCCAAACTACAGCACTGTTGGGATCGACTAGAATACTCAGAAGAGTCCTGGAGACCTGAGGAGACTTGCTGTCACTCATCCTCCAGTGAACCACCAGCTACGGCAGGTGTGAAAAACTAAAATAATAATAATAATACAAATAATAATAATAATAATAATAATAATAATAATAATAATAATAATAATAATCTGCGAATGTAGCAAACTAGCACAACAAGAATACAAAACTAGACAAGACTGGGTTGGGAAGGTGATCCACTGGGAATTATGCAAGAAATTAAATTTTGACCACACAACAAAATGGTATATGCATAAACCAGAATCTGTTCTTGAGAACGAAACGCACAAAATTCTCTGGGACTTTGAAATTAAAACGGATCACCTTATCCCAGCAAGAAGGCCAGACCTAGTGTTGATTAAAAAAAAAGAAAGAACTTGTCAACTGGTTGATTTTGCAGTGCCAGCAGATCACAGGGTGAAGTTAAAGGAAAATGAAAAAATAGACAAATTCTTGGATTGAAGGATTGAAACCATTCAGAACACTGCACTGCTGCAATCTGCCAGAATACTCAGAAGAGTCCTGGAGACCTAAGGAGACTTGCTGTCACTCAGGCTCCAGTGAAAGACCATCAGCTAACACTGATGTGAAAACTCAAAAGGAGTAAATAATAATAATAATACCTATTTATTTAATATTCAAAATATAAAAACATTTTAATCGGGGAGAGGATTTTACTTATAAGGTATTCTTCCGTCCAACTCTCACAATTATTTATCCAAGTAAATATAAAGTAACATGAACCCACCACGACACACACACAAAAAAATAACTGACATCAAAACAACTCACTAAATCAACAAAACAACAAACATAACAATGTACCATAAGAGGAGATAATGGTATTCAAAAAACAACAAACAACGCAATATCAAATATATGTTCATACGTACACGTACGTCTATTGAACTTGATGAAAAGGAAACATAATAATAGTTATAAAAAGAACAATTTAATTCAAAGGCTTTTTCGTTCTTTCTTAACCAAGCCCAGAAAAAAAGGAAAAAAGGAGCGAAATCTGGTGGGATCATAGAAAGATAAACAAAAGTAAAAATAGGATAAATGAAAGCCATGTGCATGACGTGAAAATAAAGAAATAAGCAATATATATATATATATATATATGAGTAAGAAAAGGTGGAATGAAAACATCACACAATGCTGTTAAAGAAGAAAACAATTTATAATATAATCTTCTTTAACAGCATTGTGTGATGTTTTCATTCCACCTTTTCTTACTCATATTGTCGGATTCATTTCCTTTCTTTTAACTTATATATATATATATATATATATATATATATATATATATATATATATATATACACAGGGTCAGTCAAAATGATCTGACACATTTGTAGGTTTAATAAAATACAAATGAAGTAAAGCAACAATGATCTGACACATTTGTAGGTTAAATAAAAGGCAAATAAAGTAAAAAAACAAAAAAGTGTTTTTATTTTGGGTGGGTTAATATGGAGGATGAGCTGTTGCCCAAGCAGCAAATACCCCTCTCCACAGTGCCGCTGAAGCAAGAAGCCATTGCACTTTGGCAGCGGTAGTGTCTCAAGAAATGATGGGTAGCACTGCCTTTCAGCATCCCACCACATTAGGGACTCCGGTGCCTGATTTATTTTGGGGGTTTTACTCCCCTAGTCTTTCCTTAGGATGAGGTAAAGCCGCTAGGCAGCAGAGGTTCTGTATCGGATTTTCCTTCTCCTAGATGTGTTGTCAGCCAAGGCTAAGGGGCCCCTTCTGACCGGTTTTGGGATATATGTGAATGCTAAGTACCTCAATCCTACTACTGTCAGTGTTCTTGAAAATTGAAAAGTTGCACTTTTGAGAAACCTTGTTTTAGACTAATCCTTAATAGACTAATCCATGAAAATAAGTTTATTTCGCACTTTGTTATATAGAGTGTCATTGACCTCGTATTGTACCGAGATGCGTTCACACATCAATTAATGGCTAATTCTTTTTAATCCTAAATACTGAAACGGCTTATTCGATTGGTCTGAATCATAGTGACGTTCACAGTGATTAACGAAAGTGGACACCTAGCATTACTAAAAACAAGAGCTGTCAAAGGACGGATGAACTCCAAAAGAGCCAACAGCCATCTACATCGATCGATAGTTGTAGGATTGGGGTACTTACTACTCACATAAATCCACAACACAATCTTCCGGGCTTCCGGAGAGGCTTGTTTCTCGTGAAGTGACTAATACTACCTGAGACAGCACCCTGCAGCAGCGCGGCAAACCCAGTCGTCTAACTGCGGGACTGCCAATATAGTGGACTGGGTTATGTGTAGCCTCTTTCCACTTAGAATATATCACGAACAAGTTTCACTACAAAACTTTATTCACCCCCTTGTTTGTACTTTTGAGAAACCTTGTTTTAGACTAATCCTTAATAGGAAGGAGTCCATGAAAATAAGTTTATTCCACTCTTTGTGGTAAGGAGTGTCACTGACCTCGCATTGTACCGAGATGCGTTAACACTTCAATGAACGGCTAATTCTTTTTAATCCTAAACACTGAAACGGCTCATTCGATTCGTCCGAATCAAAGTGACGCTCACAGTGAACTTGAA
>CM042176.1:702817-712817 GCA_023376005.1 Doryteuthis pealeii | reverse complement strand
ATGATGTCGACGTATTTATCGATATCTATTTTTGGATTTGTAACGTAATAATTACAATGAAATCAGCTATTCTGAAACAGTGAATAGCAATCCTTTTTTTTTTTTGACGTCACTCATTTGGTGGAAGTGCAAACATCTTGGATTTCAAAAAAAGCAATAGTAATCGCTCACGTTTATTTTCTAAAGGGACACGTTGTGCTATTGTAAGCGAAACGGGTCAATTGACTTATTTGTACTCTTTAGACTTAACCGTGTATAACTATAAAACTATCTCCGGTATAGATCTTACGTTTGTGTTGAGTACAATAGACTGTACGCATAGTGATATAGTTGATTTTATGTTAATGATACTAGCAAGAATATGCGCCCTCTGCCGGGCGTAGAGTGTTATAATATAATAAAAGTTTGAATGTAGCAAAAAAAAAAAAAAAATTAGAAACACTTGCAAAATAAAAACGCTCGCTGGGCGACGTAAAATAAATATTGCCTGAGAGGATGGGAGTTGAAAATTTAATATCAGAGAGTTTGTATCATAAGTAAAGTAAAATCATCAAATTTATTAAAGGAGTAAAAATAAAATAAATTTATTAAAGGAGTAAAAAAAAAAAAAATTGAAATGGAAACTTAGTTCTGATAACTTTAAATATATATTAAAACAAAACAAACTATATATAGATAGATAATACCAGGTATGTATTTATTAAAACTTATTAAAAAAACCCAATGAGGACTGTCTAACATTGAATGTTCAAATTTTGAGTGTATTTATTCTATGTTATGACGTTTTACGTAGTGTGACGTAAGCAGTGACGCAGTTTTTGTTACAGACAAAAACCGGAAGCGAATCTCCATTATTAATAGACTAGCGAAATTAAATAAGAACGCATATAAAAATATTACACTTACTAGAAAAACACGCCCTCTCAGGTGGTATAAAATTTAATATTTTGAAATATATTCACTAAGGATGTAGGAGATTGTTTTGTTTTACGACAGATGACAATGATTTCTTATTCCTTTTCATCATCATCATGTCGCGCTGTCAGCGCGGATATCCATGACAATCTCTCTCCATCGCTCATAATTTTCTGGAGGTCCTCTATATAGCATCCTGTATCCGCACAGAGCTGATCAATGTACGTCGTTGCTGGTCGGCCCACACTGGCGTGCCCATATGTTGGCTTCCACAGGAAGACGTCGCTTATGAGTTCGTCCTTGCTTCTCCAGCAGTGTCCCGCGTGTCTTGTCCGTCTTACTCGGATGGTTTGGGTGATATGTGGCAGGTTACTGTACAGCTGTTTTCTCGTAGGGTGTTGTTTCCACGTCTTGTTCAGGATCACCCGCAGCATTCTTGTGCAGCTCCCATCTAGTTTATTCTCTAGTCGCTTAGTTAGGGTCCAGGTGGTGCAGCCATACAGCAGCACTGATACGACAACGGCCTGGAAGAAATGTCTCTTTAACTTGTCTGTGAGACTGGATTTCTTTTTAAATTTACTCAATTCTCCAATTCTATAAATTTTATCAAAATTGAACGAATATTTTAATTTTAATGTATGAATCTTTTTTCTAATTTTTATCTCGATTTTATCTATCCACGTCCGAAAATATGTAAAAGGATTTTTGCCACACTCTTTCGTAAAGAAATTTAAACAGATCTTTGTAATCTTATATATATTATATATTGGAGGCGCGTAGTCTAATGGTTAGAGTCGTGGGAAAGGAACTCATCTACCCGAGTTCAATTCCTGGACGGAGCTGTTTGCATTTCACATAGCGCTAATACCCTTGGGAAAGCTATGAATCCAATTCTCCCTCCAGCAATGGGCAAATAGCAGGACAGACTGAGCTCTTTAACTATGACTAGATAACCAGTCTAAGAGAAAGAAGAGAATTCAAACGTACATATAGTTTACATACATACATACATATAGGAATATATATGCACATACCAAAGCTAGTCATCTGTCATCTCTGCGAGACCCCTTTTGGGTGCCTTTTCCTCCTTTTTAGGGAATGTAATTGTAGTATTCTACGCCCCATTGACAGTATGGTTTTACTATGGGGTTGAAATGTGCTACCAAGGCTCAAGAAGTGAAGTCTCCCAACCAAAGATTGCTTAGTGTGTGTCATACCCAGGAGACCCCTATTGAGTGTTTAGCTGTTTTTGTTTTACGGCATATCATCCCTTTCCGGATCATTTAATACCGAATCGAGTCATTTTAACGTATTCTAAGAACCGTTTTTACTATGAATTGGACTTTCCTACCAAAGCGCCCCCCAACTCCGACAAGCGAAAAGGTTTTAAAAATAATCCCTTTAACCTTTCTAAATGGACAGTTGGAAGTTGTGCTGAAAACCAATTACGATGCCCATAAAGATAGTCTGTACATTTGTTCAGCCTGACCAGCAGCGTGGGGACTATTCGGAATATTAATCGATATTAATTCGACTGGGACAATTTTCAGAGACTAATGGTAGATTTATAAAAGGTTCCTAAAACCCGGAATCGACTAAAAGGATATCGAACACAATTGCCGGTGATAAATGTACTGGATATAATGATAACCGACAAAATGGTAAGAACGTGCAGTTTGTATTAGATAAGAATACTTGAAACCATATAAATGTGTGCAAATTATTTGTATTAGATATTAATACTTGGTATAATAGTGGGGGCTCGTGAGCTAGTGGTTAGAGTCGTGGAAAATGGACTCGTCGATTCGAGTTCAATTCCTAGACGAAGCTGTTGGCATTTCTCATAGCGCTAATACCCTTGGGAAATGGCAGCAACACTGGAATAACTGTATCCACAACAAACTCTTCCTAATCAAACCAACTTTGGGAGGCTGCAGACCAACTTTAAGGAAGTCTAGAAAGGAACAAGTCATTATGTCCCGATTATGCATTGGTCATACAAAACTAACACACTCTTATATACTCAAACAAGAACAACAACCACAATGTGAAACATGTCAAACACCCCTGACAGTCAAACACTTAATGATGGAATGCAGATTTTTTGCTCACATCAGAAAACATTATTTTAAAGCAAACAATATGAAGGACCTATTTGAAAATGTTAACATAGAGGATATTTTCTCCTTTTTGAGGGAAATAAAATTATACCATAGAATATAGACATGAAACAAATCAATGTCATAGAGTATGATTCCCAATAATGCTAACACATTGTTAAAACCAATTACTAAATGTATATATATGAATACACAATATGTATAACAACCCAACCGCTAGGCATGATATAACCCTGGACGGGTTGATATGCCGTTAAAATTAATAAACCAACCAACCGACCAACTTGGGAAAGATATGAATCCATATATTCTCCCTCCAGCTATGAGTTAAATAGTAGGGCAGACTGGGTCCTTCAGCCTTGTGTAGGTAACCAGTCTAGGAGAGGGATAACTCGGAATTCAAAATTTCCTCCAGCTATGGGTTAAATAGTAAGGCAGACTGGGCCCTTCAGCCTTGGGTAGGTAACCAGTTTAGGAGAGGATAACTCTGAATTCAAAATTCCTGAGGTCGGTCGTTGATTGGGTTTGTGGCATAAATATTTGATACCTTTTTTATACACTTTTACTTCAAACTCTTTTGAGCTTTTCTTATGGATAAAAATGCTTCTGATTTTTAAAAATAAAATTTATTTTATTTTTAACATAAAATACGCATTTTCAAATTTTTTTAAAAATACGGCCCTGAACGAGAACGTTTGTTTGTACCTGAATTACGTTTACATTGTACCAGAGTCGTATTTTAAAGATTTTTCAAATTTCTTCTTGTTACTTCAGTGTCATAATATCTGACCTACGATTCTTGATTTAACCAGACTTTCGTCTCTGTTTCCACACTCGAGTTTTCCGTTATCTTGAAAATTTATCTTAGTGACATAACAAACAGCTTTATCACAACACATCGTGGCTGTATATTATTGTTTAAATTGAATAGTAAATAAATAAGCAGTCCCTAGATTGTGACACCAACTTCCTATAATATGACTGTAACACTAGTGTAGGTCGATTTTAGAACTGTAACGTGTCCCATATGGCGAAAGTTGCAAATTAACATGAAGAATTATCACATAAAATATTTTTTACCAACCTTTGCCTTCATTTGAAGAAGTAGATTTTAATCTTTTAAAATGTTATCACTGTTACAGCTTAATTATTAGGTAAAAAGCAGCGGATCGGAGGTGGCGGTGGTGATGGAGGCCATATTTTCAATTTGAATTCTAGTGATAATATTTCATTCGTTTCGTTTAAAATGACAATCTTTTCTGTTTTAAATATTTAAATTGCTATATTTTCTAACCAATTTGCGAAAACGAGGTTTTTTGGTGGATTTTAGTAGACGATCTTTGATACTATTTCCTCAAACAAAGGTGCAAGTACGAGATCTAGTTTTTGGTATCAGTATTTATTATACAAACACGCAACTTTCCTTGGTTAGGAGAATTTGATATTTATAAAAGTGAAAAATCAACCTACCCTATTGTAATATCTACTAACTATAATAATCAAATGAGATACTGAATTATCTTACATTGTAAGTAAAGTTGTCGGGACGGCCTAAAGTCGGTATCAGCCAATCAGCAAGGGAGTCTATCCCCTTTTCAATAGCGCTAGACCAAGGAGATTGTTTTTGGCATCTGAGGTGGAGCGCCACACCTACCATCAGCTCCTTACTTTACCGCACAGGTCCCTGTGCTACTCATACGCTGAGTTGGCGAGGACCGGGATCGAACTAGGAACCATGTGGTTTCTAGCTGAACGCTCTACCGACTGAGCTAATGCGGCCCGTATTTTAAAGATTTTACAAATTTTCTCTTGTTACTTCAGTAGTATAATACCTAACTTATAGATCTTGATATACCCAAACTTTTGTCTCTGTTGCCATACTTCAGTTTTCCGTTAAATGGAGATTAGGTCTCTTTTTGTCTTTCACCGAAACTACGTCACTGCTATGTTACTGTTTACGTCACTTCTTACGCCACAGTAATTAAAAAAAAAATATCTGAAAAATCAAATAAGAGTCAAATTTTCACGTAGATTTTGCTACTTATTCACCTTTAAATGAATTTATGTTTAAAAGTTTTTTTCCCAAGATATATTAGGGGAAATATATTTTACTAGTTCGCCCCCCCCCACCCACCACGCACGCACACACCTTATTTCATTTTATGAAAACATTAATTGAAATACTGAATTATCTTACTTTGTACCAGACTCATATTTTAAAGATTTTTCAAATTTCTTCTTGTTACTTCAGTGTCATAATATCTGACCTATAGATTTTGATTTACTCAGACTTTCGTCTCTGTTGCTATATTCAGTTTTTCGTTATCTATAAATAATGGAGATTTGGTCTCGTTTTGTCGATAACCGACACTACGTTACTTCGTATACCACATTATTTTTTAATAACTCTATGAAAAATCAAGTAAGAGTCAAACCCTGAGGAAAATTTTGAGATATTGAATTATCTTACATTGTACCAGAGTCATATCTTTAAATATTTTTCAAATTTGTTCCTGTTATTTCAGTGTCAATATCTAACCTACCATTCTTGATATACCAGGACTTTCGTTTCTGTTGCCATACACCAGTTATTATTTATCTTGTAAATTTATCTCAGTGACATAACACAAACAGCTTTATCACACTACCTCGTGTCTGTATATTATTGTTTAGAGTGAATAGTAAATAAATAAGCGATCCCCAGATTGTGACACCAATTTCTTATGATACAATTTTAACACAAACTTACTACAACATTAATTGAGATACTGAACGATATTACATTCGTATTTTTAAAGATTTTTTTATATTTCTTCTTGTCACTTCTGAGGAATAATATCTGATCCATCATTTTTTATATACTTAGACTTTCGTCTCAGTATCCATACTCCAGTTGTCCATTATGTAGTGATATTGGAGATTCGGTATCTTTTTGTCTGTAACCGAAACTACGTCAATGCTTACGTCACTTCTTATACCACGTTATTCTTTTTAAATCTATGAAAAATCAATTAAGAGTCAAATTTAACTTTAGATGAATTTATGTTTAAAAGTTGTTGTTTTTTCCTAAAATATATTTGGGGAAATATTTTTTTATTAGGTCACCCCACCTTATTTTATTTTATGAGAACATTAATTGAGATACAGGGTGGGTAGTGAGTGAGTGAGTGAGAGAGAGAGAGAGAGAGAGAGAGAAGAGAGAGAGAGAGAGAGAGAGAGAGAGAGAGAAATGTATCAAGATTATTATACGTTTTACATATTGAACTATTTCACAATAGCTCTTAAGTAAACATATCAAACGTTATAATAATTAAATTATCATCCTGTGGTATATCAACAGGTCCTGCTAGTCAAGATTATTATACGTTTTACATATTGAACTATTTAGCAATAGCTTTAAAGTAAACATATCAAACATTATAATAATTAAATTATCATCCTGTGGTATATCAACAGGTCCTGCTAGTCAAGATTATTATACGTTTTACATATTGAACTATTTAGCAATAGCTCTTAAGTAAACATATCAAACGTTGTAATAATTAAATTATCATCCTGTGGTATACAAGGTGTGTCAAAAAGGTATCGAGATTTTTTGTACCTTTGGACACACATTGTATTCTGAAAAAATAACGTTCCGTTCATTATTTTATTTTCAGAGTACAAGGTGTGTCAAAAAAGTACCAAGTTTAAAGCTGAATTATCTTACATGATACTAAAGTTATATGTTTAAGATTTTTCAAATTTCTTCTTGTTACTTCAGTGTCATAATATCTGACCTACGATTCTTGATTTACCCAGACTTTCGTCTCTGTTGCCATACACTAGTTTTCAGTTATCTTGAAAATTTATCTTAGTGACATAACACAAACAGTTTTATCACACCACATCGTGTCTGTATATTATTGTTTAAAGTGTCATTTAGCAATGACGAATGATCTTCTGAATTCCTACAGAGGAAAAGGTGCGCTGAAATGATTACCTAGTTCCTTGACGATCTGTTTATATTAGTCCAGTCTATTTATACATACATACATATTTTATATATATATATATATATATAATATATATATATATATATATATATATGTGTGTGTGTGTGTGTGTGCGTGCGTGTGTGTGTGTGTGTGTGTGTGTGTGTGTGTGTTTATGTATGTATTTGTAAACGAGGACCCCGAGCCCTCAATAAATGGCGGCTACGTTTTCTCTGGTCAAATAAACTGTTATGTTTAAATCATCGTAAACTCACTTCGGAGTGTTTGTTTAAATTTGAATTTGTAGGTGTCGATGGGGGTCAAATAAGAGTCCTATTTTACATATATATATATATATATATAATATATATATATATATATATGTGTGTATGTGTGTGTGTGTGTGTGTGTGCATATATATACATATATATATATTTATATATATAAATATACATATATATGTATATATATATTTATATATATAGAGATACAGGTATATGTCGATATATATATATTTATATTTATATACATAAATATACATATATATGTATGCATACATATATAAATACACATATATATGTCTATATACATACATATACATATTTATATATATAAATATACATATATATGTATACATACATATATAAATATACATATATATATATACATACATATGTCAATATACATATATATATAAACATACATATATATGTATACATGCATAAAAATATACAAATATATATACATACATATATAAATATACACATATATATGCATACATATATAAATATACTTGTATATATATATAAAGTTAAATATATACATTTATATATATATATACATATATACATATATAAAGTAAAGTCGTCGGGGCGGCCTAATGTTGATATCAGCCAATTAGTTTGGGAGTCTATCCACTTTTCACTAGCGCTAGACCAGGTAGATTGATTTTGCGTCTGAGGTAGAGCGCTACACCTACCATCAGCTCCTTACTTTACTGCACAGATTACTGTGCTACTCATACGCTGAGTTGGCGATGTCCGGTATCGAACTAGGAACATTGTGGTTTCCTGCCGAACGCTCTACCGACTGAGCTAAGCAGGCCCTTGAAACATATATAAATATACTTATGTATATAAAGATACAAAAGTCATGGAAACAGCACCTCTCAAGGAAACAGCTATACGGTCACCTGCCCCCCATCTCACAAACTATCCGAGTGAGACGGACAATACATGCAGAACTCTGCTGGAGAAGCAAGGATGAGCTCATAAGCGACGTTTTCCTGTGGAAGCTAACACATGGACATGCAAGTGTGGGGTGCCCAGCAAGGACCTACATTGACCAGCTTTGCGAAGATGCTGATTGCTCCACAGAGGAGCTCCCAAGTGCAATGAATGATAGGGAAGGTTGGCGAAAGATTGCCATGGATACCCGTGCTGCATGCGCGACATAATGATGATAATAATGATACACGAACGCGCGCACGCGCACACACACACACACACACACACATGCAAAATGTCAGAAATATGTCAAATATGTGCAATTTATGGATGGACAAAAGAAGCAAAATTAAATCACATTGAGTTAATTGTCCACATACGTAGAAATTATAGGCGCCGGGTACACCCTTTCCCAAGAGAATCATTGTGAAGGTTTTCCCGCTTAGAATTTCAGACATCTGTCAAATGTGCAAAATTTACGGATGAATCTAAGAAACAAAATTAAACTACAATAAAAGTGACAGTAAGGCCCTTGGAACGCCCCCCCCCCCAAGGACCCGAAAAGATACCCAAGACAATGCAAATCCACCCAATCGAAACTGACCCAAATAATCTAGTTATTCTCCTAACAACTTAATCAATAATTATTCACCCCTAAAAATAAATTTGAATGTAAGTGTGTCAGTGTGTCACAGTTTTTCAATTTTACTCCTAGAGACCGTAATCCAACATATCATACCCAAACTATCCAGTTAGTTTCCTGGCAACTTACTAAATAATTCTTAGTCAGAAATGGAGTATCCTCAATATGACACTAAACTGTATCCAGTAGAGAGGCTCTATTTCTGGTGATTTAGGGATAGTGGAGTTCCCTTTCATTGCTGTTACTCTCAGGTCCACTCGGAACTGAAGTGCTAGTACCCATCCACAGGTCAAATAGATATGTTTAAAAATTAAGAGTATCAAACAGGAACGCTACCCTTAGAATGACAACTGGTCCTGGAGAAGGAAAAATATGAATTCAAAACCTCAGCAGTGTTGTTCGGCAGAAACTGAAGTTTTAAAACAATTGTTTTATTTCCTGTGGTAGTTGTTGTGTTTAGCCACACTGACGAGGCGTGAAACGCCGAAACACGGTGTCTAGGGATGATTTATATATATATAAATATATATATATATATGAGGTTAAGTAAACAAACAAATGTGTTTATTTTCATATGGCTTTAAGCCGACAATTTTTGGAGGATATGTGTTTAATTGAAGTCATACCTAATTTTGAAAATTAACTGGTTAATGATTAATGAATTTAGGCGGGCATATATGTTCAAATGTAAGGCTAAACAAATCGAGGAAATGTCAGTCCCTGTCAAAATGTACATTCAGGGATTGACATTTTCTCCAGTTGTTTAGCCTTACATTTGGACATATATGCCCGCCTAAATTCATTAATTATTAACTAATTAATTCTAAAAATTAGGTATGACTTCAATTAAACACATATATATATATATATATATATATATATATATATATAAGTAACCCACAGACACGGGGTTTCGACGTTTACGTCTCATCAGTGTGGCTCGACTTAACAGCTACTTCTAGCTGGGAGCGAAACCTGACTGAATTTTCGTCAGTTAAACTTCAGACCGTCTCGGCCGTTGGCAACTGTCAGTTAGAGGCGAACATTTAATTGATATATACTTCAGTAGATATATTTTTACAATCACCATATAAGCCAACTCTGTAAACAACAGACGAGTAA
>CM042176.1:692817-697817 GCA_023376005.1 Doryteuthis pealeii | reverse complement strand
AATGCCGGCAAAGTTTTGAGTTTGAGTTTTGTTTAACGGCATATCAACCTCTGTGGGGCATTTAATGCCAAAAAGGTTATTTTGAATTTCAGTCTTTAAAGTTAGTGGTTCTAGCAAAGTTTTGAAAGATTCGTAGCGATAGTTTGGAAGAAAACTTTTTTATACTCAGTTTTTTGGGGTTTTTTTAAACAAATTTTCTATTCAAACAATATATGAGACCCTAACAGGTACTACCAGTTCGGGACAGAGTGGATCTAGTAGTAGTGGTGATGAAGGAGTGCTCCACATTCTCCAGACCTTGGAACCTCATCATAAGATAGTTTTAAAAGGGAGTGTTGCATGTCATGGACTGCTCATCTATCAGGATTCCGTCCTTAAGCATCATGGGTCGCCACTAACGGGTAACAAGTGGACGCATTGGGGGAGGTCTTAGCCCTAGGCAGAGGTGCAGTCGGTGTATTCTAAAGCCCCAGCCGAGAGGCTAGGATCGTCTGAGTGGGAAGGGTGAGCACCATAGACTAGGTACAAGGATTGTGTGAGGAAATAACAGATTGGGTAAAATCCAACAAAATGTGATTAAAAGTTGAGGAATAAAAGCGGATAAAACACAAACAATTTCATTCGATACGAAGCTTCATCAGATTTTTCATTTTGAGACAGAAACTGCTACTATCTTTGCCTCACACCTTGCGACGCATCGGCCCTCTCCCCTCACTTCCCCCACCTTTTCAATACATACACACATTGCAGTTTCTGACTCAAAATAAGAATTCTGATGAAGCTTCGTTAATACGCCGAGGCGAAATATTAATTGAATGAAATTGTGTTTTATCCGCTTTTATTCCTCAACTTTTAATCACAAAATTTTTGTGAGTAAATAACGGACGCGGCGGTTTGCATTTTACATAGCGCTAATACCCTTAGAAAATATTTTAATCTAACTATTCTCCCTCCAGCTATGGGTAAATAGTAGCGCAGATCGGGATCTTTAACCTTGATTAGGCCACCAGTCTAGAAGGAAAACTCTGAATTGAAACTTGTTAAACTCCACTTAAGAAATTGACCTTGTGTCCCATCCTACATATGGGAAAATGGTAGGTAAATATGTATATTAGGTTATAAAAAGGACATTTATATTCACTACGACTCCTGAGTATTTGGGGTACTTGTGTATCTTTATACCTCACGATACAACAGATACTATATCAATAACTTGGAAGAGTTTGCTTGTCTGTCTCCTATAGACGACTAAATGATTTGATACAGTGAGACCAAATTCACATATTTATTTCAGCACAAGAAACGGCTACCCGGCATCGCCTGGCTAGAGGGTGGGGTAAAAAGGTAAGTCTCGTAGATCCATTCTAGTACGAATATGATAAAAAGGATTAGTGGCAGTAGGGTTGGCATAATCATATAGGTGCTAGAATTTTGGAGAAAAAATGAATACCAAGCACGAATAAATAAAAAAAAAAGTTTCTTCGGTATAGAATAACCCAACAAGGGTTGACATGCCGTAAAATTTAACCAACCATGAAATTGACAAATTCAATGTTGTTTGTATTTGATAGAAAGTGTACGACAGAAGTAAGAGAAGCAATATGGATTTTTAAACAAATTTCTACAACTTTATTAACTTTGCATCTCATAGCATAACATGTATAAATCATTATATTTAAAGCTCAGTTCTAATCTGATAAGACATATAATCATATATCTAATCTGTGTATTTAAAAGATTACCCAACAGGTAATCTGATATATGTGAAAGTAATGGAAGAATATTCGTAATATGGGTATATCAATATTTAAAACATCTTCCTCGTACGGTTTGCAGGAAAATAGATGAATACTACCCCAGGCCAAAATTATAGAACTACCATACGTAGTTTTACGTAGCAGTAAGTAAACTAATTACAGATAAGACGCAAACATTTTTTTTATTTAATAGCTGAACATTATGGTTTCGTAAAATATTCATTAAACAAACTAGATAAGATTGTTTAGAATTATTTAAATTTATGGTATGATTTGTATTCTACGTACAGTTTGCGACAAAAATATATGGATACTGAAGAATAATCACACTAAGTTCCAATTAACGTCGAATTGGTAAGGCAAGGCACAAAGTAGTCGTAACTGAATACGAATCTAATCTTGTCACAATACTAATGCAAGTCTCATAACATCATAGAAACCAAGCAGCCAATCAGGACTCAAGGAATGGAATCACCTAAATGCATGAATGGACTATTCTTGACTTCCATAAATATCTTGGGTACTTGTCAGTTGTGCTTAGCCAGTTTGCTGTTGTTCAAACCAACAGTATACTGACTGACTTCAATAAATACCAAAAGGAATACTAAAATTATAGAACTAGCACACTGAGAGGATGTTCAATTTGGGATTTGTTTTACGTAGCAGTAAGTAAACCAATTACACATAAGACGCAAACATTTTTATTTAATAGCTGAACATTATGGTTTCGTAAAAGATTCATTGGCGGACCTGAACTTTCAGAACCCCCCCGCCATCTTAAATTTTTGTTTTTAATCTTTTTTCTTTTTTTTCAACTGATTATTATCGATTGTACACCAATCTATCCGATTGTAAAAACATTTTTTAAAGTTATTTATTTTTCGAGTTTTCAGGGGTGCTCATTTCCCCATAAAAGTTTATAGTAAATCGATCCCCCATATCGGAACCGCTCGATAATAAATAATTTGGGTTCTGTTTTTTCTGGGCCACCCTAACTTTGACACCTTTGCACCAGTTTCCTTTCGAGCGGTTCCAATATGGGGGTCGATTTACTATAAACTTATACGGGGAATTGAGCACCCCTGAAAACTCGAAAAATAAAGAACTTTTTTGAATTTTTTTTACAGTCTGATAGATTGGTGTGCAATCGATAATAATCCATTGAAAGAAGAAAAAAAATTAAAAACAAAAATTTTAGATGGGGGGGCGGGTCTGAAAGTTCAGGTCCGCCGATTCATTAAATAAAAATGATAAGATTATTTAGAATTATTTACATTCATGGTATGATCTGTATTCTATGTACAGTTTGCGAAAAATATATAAATACCAAAATGAATACCAAAATTATAGAACTAGCAAACTGAGATGATGTTTAATTTGAGAGTTGTTTTATTTAGCAGTAAATAAACTAATTGCAGATAAGACGTAAACAGATTGTTTGATAACTGGACATTTTGACTTTTATGTAAAAATCATACGACAATTTTATCTATTTTGTTTAAGAAATACGTAAACAAAATAGATGAAATTATTTAAATTCTTGGTATGATTTCTCTTCACTGTACAGTTTGCGAAAACATATATGAATACCAACTTTATCAAAAATGAGGAAATCAACAAATTGAGAGGATTTTTTTTTAATTAGCAGTAAATAAACTAGTAACAGGTAAGATACAAACCATTTCATTTAATAGCTGAACATTTTTGTTTTATAAAATATTCATTAAACAAACTAGGTAGAATTATCTAAATTCGGGGTATGATTTTTATTCAACGTACAGTTTGCGAAAAAATAATATGAATACCAAAATGAATTCAAAGATTATAGAACTACCATACTGAGAGGATGTTTAATTTGGGAGTTTTTATTCTATTTAGCAGTAAATAAACTAATAACAGATAATATGCAATATGTTTTATTTTTATTTCATAGCTGAACATTCTGAATTCATAAAATATTCACTAAACAAACGAAATAAAGTTACACGAATTTATGGTATGCTTTTTATTCCTAGTATATTTTGCAAAAATATATTAATAATGGAGATTCGCTTCCGATTTTTGTCTGTAACAAAATTTACGTCACTGCTTACGTCATATTACCCAACATCGTCATAACATAGAATAAAAAAGTAAAAGTAAATCGTCGGGGCGGCCTAAAGTCGGTATCAGCCAGTCAGCGATGGAGTATATCTTCTTTTCAATAGTGCTAGACCAAGGAGATTGTTTTTAGCATCTGAGGTGGAGCACCACACCTACCATCAGCTCCTTACTTTGCCGCACATATCCCTGTGCTACTCATACGCTGAGTTGGCGGGGACTGGTATCGAACTAGGAACCTTGTGATTTCTAGCCGAACGCTCTACCGACTGAGCTAACCCTCAAAATTTGAACATGCAACATTAGACAGTCCTCATTGTTTTTTTAAAAACAAGTTTTAATAAATACATGACTGGTATTATATATCTATATATAGTTTGTTTTATTTTAATACATATTTAAAGTTTACATTTCAAATTGTTTTATTTTTTAATCCTTTAATGAATTTGATGATTTTACTTACTTAGGGTACAAACTCGCTGACATTGAATTTTTTACTCCCACCCTTCTGGCAATATGTTTCAAAAATCTATTTTTACATCGCCAGGAGGGTGTTTTTTAGTTTGTACTAGTATTAATAATGACTATAATTATGCAAATAACACCCTGAGGATGTTTTTTTAATTAGCAGTAAATAAACCAATAACAGATGAGACGTAAACTAATTTCATTTAATAGCTGGACATTCTGGATTTATGAAATATTTCTTAAACAAAATAATGTCGAGTAAATAATTATGAAATGATGTTATAATTTGCATTCCGCTAACCTTAGACTTAAGCTTTGAGTATCACTAATCTGTAATTTAACACAAATTATTATTATTCATCTACTAGAATAGCAGACTATTGTTAGTGAGTTCGAATCTCACTGGGTGTCCCATATTTGCAATTATTCATCTACACTAACTTTTCAATAATAGTTATTGCTAATTAACGCACAGATTATCTGCTACAAATGCAGAATGACGCGCAAGAGATAATATCATTAGAATCGCATTTTACGTATAAATAGCATTAGATTACGGCAACTGTAAGTAGCTAAACCCTAACCCTAGCACTAACCCTTAACCTAACCATAATCCTAGCGTCTGAAAAGTTTCGGGTATTTCCGTCTAATGTAATGATTTTTATACGTAAAGTT
>CM042176.1:660317-687817 GCA_023376005.1 Doryteuthis pealeii | reverse complement strand
GCGTAAGTTCGTCCGGGTTTCAAACCCAGCCAGAGGCAGCTGCTAAAACCGTATAACTATACTGATGAGAGGTGATACCTCGAAACACGTGTCTATAGTTTACCCCTATTATACGCTTCCCGTTCTCGGTTGAGCACTCTATTTAGAAGGTATATAATTGCAGATTCACCGTATTCGGCTCGGCCAAATCTCACTTTGTTTACAAAGTTTGAGAACTCTAGGTGAAGGTCATTTCCCCTTAGAAATATAGCAATTAAATAGCCTGCTATACTTGGCGACTGACTGTGGATGTGTGGGTAAGAAGCTTGGCGAGCGTAAGTTCGTCCGGGTTTCAAACCCAGCCAGAGGCAGCTGCTAAAACCGTATAACTATACTGATGAGAGGTGATACCTCGAAACACGTGTCTATAGTTTACCCCTATATATATATATATATATATATATATTAAAGAAATGGATACAATAGAAGCCTACTCGAGTTTCACAATTAGAATCTTCAGGATTAAATCCACTGAATGTATACCTCGATTAATTCAGTGGATTTAACCCTGAAGATCCTAATGGTGAAACTCGAGTAGGCCTCTATTGTATTCATTTCTTTAATAAATTTGCTCTGGTTTGTATTGAGCACTTTGTATTTGTTATATCGCTGACTTAACCCCTGGATTTTGTGCACCTCCAACGATCGTGCCCATATTCACCGGTAAGCCACCTTTATATATATATATATATATATATATATATATATATATTCACATACAAGGTGTGTCAAAAAAGTATCGAGATTTTTATACTTTTTCACACACCTTGTATTCTGAAAAAAATAACATTCCATTCATTGTTCATTCTGTAAATACAGCTTTTATATATACTTGTATATATATATCTTTTTTTTTGGGGGGGGGGGGATTATGTGCTTGATTAAAGTCATACCTACTTTGTTAATCAATTAATTATAATTAAATGAATTAGGCGTGCATACCGGTTTAAATGTAAAGTGTAAACAAATCGAGAAAAAGTCGATCTCTGTATGTACATTTCAGGGATCGACTTTTTCTCGACTTGTTTACGCTTTTCATTTAAACCGATATGCACGCCTAATTCATTTAATTATAATTAATGAATTAACAAATTAGGTATGACTTTAATTAAGCACATAATCTCCCCAAAAATTGTCGGCCTTCGCCATTTCAAACTCATTGTTTGAACACTTCATATATATATATATATATATATGTATATATATATATATATATATATATATATTATCAACGATATATAATATATATAATATATATAAGTAATTCTTAGTGCATACGTAGAGATTATTTGTCATTTGTCATGATAATGCATGACATAGAATTAAAATTTATTTCACGGTTTTCACTGACTCATAGCCTTGTCAGGTAAGAGTGACAATTTCACTTTTGTTTGGGGGGCGTCACCCAGGTAAGGTTAATTTTTCTATCTGTCGTAAGTATCACGACTTTGAACTTTCCAGCAACCGGAGAACCTCAACTGATATACGTATCCTTCATTGTGGCGTTTAGACAATAATCGTTCCTATATAATGACATAAATAAAGAAGCACAGCGATATATATATATATATATATATATATAATATATATATATATATATATATATATATAACGTGATATTTTTAGTAATTGATATTTATCTATTTGACGTATAATTGTGAATATCCGGTATAAGTCTCCGCGTTGGCTTCTAAATTTAGTTTGGAATTTATGAAACAAAATTCTCTGAAAGTATTCTTTTCAAGTGGAAAAAGAACCCTCTAGGAGAAATCTTCTTTGATATATATATATATATATATATATATTATATATATATATATATATACTAGCAAATATATACACCCTCCGGGTGCAAGTATTTAAGTTTTAATATAATAAGATATCACATTAAATTAGAAAGGCTAATGAAACTGAATAAGAATGCAGATAAAGAGATTTGAAACACAGGGGGTATGATTGAAAAATAGAACAACTTTGAAACTAACTCTTCCATCATTTTCTATTACTCCCTTCTTTCATTGGTAAATTTTCCTAATTTAACTATTTAGTTAAAATAGGAAGTAAAGAATAATATTACAGTTATTTCTTCTTGTTAATGGATTTCTTTTAAGATTTATCCCCAAGATTTTTGCTCATATTCAATAAGATAAAACCAAACAATTAGAAATCAATAATACCTAGCATATATTTATTAAAATCAAATTCTTAATATCAATATGCAAATTAGCCTTCCCATTCACACTGTAATCCACTGTTTTGCTGTATATATCAATACAAGTGCATGTTATTAGTATGTAGATATGGTCAACAGTCTTAATGATGTAAAACAATTTTATTAATAATTGAGGGTTAAATAAAAAATAAAATCATAGAGAATGTGCTGTAAATAACTAAAGGGAATTGTGGCTTGTATAGTAACATAGTTTCGGTTACAGACAGACAAACCCACAATCTCCATTATAATAATATATATATATATATATATATATATATATATATATTTATATAAAAAATGTAGGTCCGCAAAATGGGTTATGTTTTTTTTTTTAATTCACACTTTTATATTAAATAAAACATTTTTATATTTAAAAAAGAATTAAAACAATTATATTTTTAACTTATAAAAAAAGAATTTAATTTTTTTTTTAAATAATCAATTTATGGGACCTTCTTTTTTATAAAATACATATATATAGATTATTTATATACTCGTTCGGTTTTTGTCTTTTTCTTTTTCCAACACTAAAAATAGTAACTAGGTTAGCTTTGTTTGGCTTCTTTCTTCTTTTTTTTGTACCGTTGAGCTTCTCTTAAATGATATTGAGCACTATTTATTTATGAATATAAGAAACTATATATATTATATATATATATATATATAAATATATATATATATATATATTATGGACTCTCTTGTCGATTCTCGACGCATGAGGGTTCGTACAATGAACACCCACACAGTGATTTGTTTATAGTGGTGAAGGCTTGTGTTGGACCATCCACACTTTTTGGCACAGTCGATAGGAAAGAATTGGTGCATCAAGGGTTGCCACAAACCCAATCACCGACCGACCTCAGGAATTTTGAATTCAGAGTTATCCCTCTCCTAGACTGGTTACCTACCCAAGGTTGAAGGGCCCAGTCTGCCCTATTATTTAAACCATAGCTGGAGGGAATTTTGAATTCAGAGTTATCCATCTCCTAGACTGGTTACCTACTCAAGGCTGAAGGGCCCAAAATAAGTATTCGTTTATTTTTAGATGCTTCGTAATAACGCCCAACTTAAAAAAACATAATATATAATATATAATATATATATATATATATATATATATATATAATATACCGAGAGAAGCATACGGAGACCCGTAAAATACAACATATATATATATATATATAGATATATAAACTGTTATATATATAATTATTATTATTAGAGGAAAGATTGAAACCATGGTAGACCCTTTATTTTTCTTTATAGTATTTTTAGTATTATTACTACTCTGTGTTTTCAATATATTGGGCACTTTTGGATTATTTACTGATGCAACTGCAACGGAAAAGTTAAAGTGGCAATTGGATACTATATATATATATATATATATATATATATATATATATATATATATATATATATATATATATATGAAAGACTTATGATTCTTACGAGAAAGCATATGTACGGCCACCTGCCCCAAATCACACAGACCATCCGTGTAAGGCATACAAAACACGCTGGAAACCGATTGAGAAGGATGAACTCATAAGTGACGTTCTTCTGTGGAAGCCAGAACATGGTCACGCCAGCGTGGGCCGTCCAGCTCTGCACAGATACCGGATACTGAGCAGAGGATCTCTCAAGGGTAATGAATGATAGGGACATGATGGCGAGACATTGTCAGGGATATCCGTGCTGCTACTGTCACATGATATATATTATATATATATATATATATATATATATATATATATATATATAGATAGATAGATAGATAGATAGATAGATAGATAGATGTGATGTATCCAAAGCTTTTATAGTAAGGGATGATTCTATATGTGATTTCTAAGACACACTGTATCATTATTGTATGATCCAGTATGTAGAAATACAGTGAATCTTTAAATCACTACAGAGAGCTCAATGTATAATAATCTATTTAGATTATATACGGATCAATATATATCTTTAAAAGTAAGGAAAAACTCAACACCGTTATTCCATAATAAATTTATTTTGACCAAAATTGGGACCTTTATAAATCTAATTTGATATAACAAAGATCCCCAAATCAAGTCTCATCATACACATATAATATATATATATATATATTATATATATATATATATATATATATATATATATATATATATAAGTTCATCATCGTATGGCCTTAAATATAGGAAAGACTTCTGATATATATATATATATATATATATATATATATATATCAGAAGTCTTTCCTATATTTAAGGCCAACAACTTCGTAAAGATTTGAACTCGGGTCGCCGTCACCATTGTATACGATGATAGCCATTACGCCACGAGCGTCCTTGCTTTATGAACTTACCGCACGGACAGGATGTGACATATTGCCATTTTTTAAACCGGGGTTCACCAAGTTTGAATTCAGATTTTCCCTTTTCCTATACTGGTTAACCATGATTAACGACTCTAGTCGGACCTACTATTTACCCATTGTTGAAGGTAGAATAGTTTGATGCATACATTTTTCAAAGGCTTTGTCCAGGATTTGAATTCGCCGTAATTCCTCTGATGATAAGCATTACACCATGGTCACCTCACTGTGGTGGAGACTATGCTGAAAATAGATATTTGTAGCTGAAAACTTACTCTATCCAACAGCGATATTTTTGGTTTTATACGTTTCTCAAAGGGTATCTTAGCGCTATGTGAAATGCAAAGAGCTCCGTACAGGATTTGAACTCGGGTCTCCGTGGCAATTTCCTATGACGATAAGCATTACACCATGGTCACCTCACTGTGGGGGTGACTATGCTGAAAATAGTGTTTTGTAGTTGAAAACTTACCCTATCCAATGGCGTTATTTAGGTTTTATACGTTTCCAAAAAGGAATTTAGGTTTTATACGTTTCCAAAAAGGAATTTAGGTTTTATACGTTTCCAAAAAGGAATGTGTGGAATGCAAAGAGCTCCGTACAGGATTTGAACTCGGGTATCCGTGTCAGTTTTATACGACCGTAACCATTATACCACTGACACCTCACTGTGGTGGTGACAAAGAGGAAAATATCTGAAAACTCTCGAGGTTAGTTTGGTTGCATACCTTTCCCTATAGGTGTTAGCTATGTGAAATGCAAACCGCTTGGTCAAGGATTTGAACTTGTGTTGTCGTATCTATTACCTACGACCATAACCATTAGACGACGGGCGCCTCCCAGTGGTGGTGACACTGGGAGAAAGAGAGTTTTGTAAATTTAAACAATCCAACAGCGTTATTTTGCTTTGATACCTTTAACAAAGAGTGTTAGTAATGCAAACAGCTACCTTGAGGATTTGAACTCGAGTCTCCTTGTTAATTTCCTACGACGATAACCATTACACAACGGGCACCTCCCTATGGTGATGTCTAAGAGAAAGTAGTGTTTCTTACCGCAAACTTGCGCTAACCAACGGGATTATTTTGGTTGCATACCTTTCCCAATGAGTATTAGCTATGTGAAATGCAAACAGCCCCATCCAGGATTTGAACTCGCGTCGTCGTATCTATTACCTCCAACGATACCATTACACCACTTCCCAGTTGCGGGGACTAATGGTGTTTTGCAGCCGAAAACGTGCCCTATACAACAGCGTTATTTTGGTTGCATACCTTTCCCAATGGGATTTAGCACTATGTGAAATGCAAATATTTGAACTCGAGTCAATTTCATAAGACGATAACCATTACACGACGAGCACCTCCCTATGGTGGTAACTAAGAGAAAAAATAGTGTTTTGTAGCTGAAAACTCTCGGCGTTATTTTAGTTGTGTACCTTTCCCAATGGCTATCAGCTATATGAAATGCACACAGCTTTGTCCAGGATATCAACCCTGCGTGTCCATTTCATACAATGAATAAGAGGCTTCCTTGATATAGTTATTTACTAAGCTTACCTTAGATGTAGCACAAGGCTAGAATTAATGGGCGCCCAGGGAGAATCGAACCCACTAACAATGGTCTACGAATCTAGCTTGCTAACCATTACACCACGGGAGGAGCCCCTAATAACTAAGCTTAGATGCAGCACGAGGCCAGAAGCATGTGGCACCCAGTGAGAATTGAACTCACTACCTATAGTCTGCTTAGCTAGCTTGATAGATGTAGCATAAGGCCAAGAGTAAGGGGCGCCAAATGGGAATCGAACTCACTAACAATGGTCTGTAAATCTAATTTGCTAACCATTACACCACGGGAGGAGCCCCTAATAACTAAGATTAGCTTAGATGCGGCACGAAGCCAGAAGCATGTGGCACCCAGTGAGAATCGAATTCACTGCCAATAGTCAGTTTAGCTAGCTTTCTAAATATTAAGCTACTCGAGATGCCTTAAAAAACTAAGCTGAATTTAGATGCGACACAAGTTCAGAAATAAGGGGCGTCAAATGAGAATCGAACTCACAAACAATGATCTACGAATCTAGCTTGCTAACCAGTACACATCGGGAAGAGCCCCTAATAACTTAGCTTAGATGCGACACGAGGCCAGAAGCCTGTGGCATCCAGTGAGAATCGAACTCACTACCTATAGTCTGCGAAGCTAGCTTGCTAACCATTAAGCTACATGAGATGCCTTAAAAACTGAACTTAGATGCGGCACAAGACCAGAGATAAGGGGCACCCAGTGAGAATCGAACTCACTAACAATGGTTGTGCAAATATAGCTTGCTAACCATTACACCACAAGAGGAGCCCCTAATAACCAAGCTTAGCTTAGATGCGGCACGAGACCAGACGCATGTGGCACCTAGTGAGAATCAAACTCACTACGAATAGTCTGCTTAGCTAGCTTGCTAACCATTAAGCTACATGAACTGCCTTAAAAAAACTAAGCTGAACTTAGATGTGGCACAAGGTCAGAAATAACGGGCACTCAATGAGGATCGAACTCACTAACTATGGTCTGCGAATCTAGCCTGCAAATCATAACACTAGGCGAGGTGCTCGAGCTTCCTTAATATATGATCATCCCCCGCCTTACCACTGGGCTGTACCCCCAAAACAAAGATTATCCCGTACTTTTATGGCTGCACTTAATGCTGACATAATAATGGGGGAGGGATCAGGCCGACCAGCATATTCTAATAGCAACAAAGATGGCGGGGGTAATCCGTACCCACTAGCCGACCGCTCTGGAGTGGCCTATATTTGTACGTAAGCAATTTAACGAACTCTCGCACTTGGAAGACGTACTCACCAGAGTCCAAAGCGAGCGTGTGCACACACAACCGCGGGTCCCCGAACTAAATGGGTGAGATGAGGGGAGAGTACGGGGTGCAGCTGGGAAGAGAGACGCTTTCAGATGAGAAGAGATGAGAATCATGGCGGATTTTATAAACTGTGAGAGCGCGAAGGCGAAAAAAAAAGAGCGGTAAACATGTCAGCCTAAGAGACGATCCGGACTTGCGAGGCACAAGACAGTGATGTGCGGCTGTACTTACCACGAGAGGACTTTCACCGTCTTATTATTATATAATCATTGATTCAAGGCGACAGTGATACCAGACCGTGGGAAATGCACTCATTATATATATATATATATATATATATATATATATATATATATATATATTATATATATATATTCACTTATATAGAGATATATTCTAAAATGTTATCTCTAAACGTGAGGTATATCCAGATCATAAACGTGTTATATATAAACGGGAATATATGTGTGTGTGTGTGGGTGTGGGCTTAGAGAGAGAGAGAAAAGGAGAGAGAGAGAGAAGACAAGGTGTGTGTGTGGTGTGTGTGTGTGTGTTGTGTACTCAGAGACACGTACCAACACTCATCTATATGCTGTATATTCATAATAGATTACTAGATGTTTGCCTCTCTGTCTTTTCTCACACTCTCTGTCTCTCCCCTTCTCTGTCTCTTCTGTCTCTGTCTCTCTCTCTCTTTCTCATTCTCACACAAACACACACATAAACACACAAATTCACACACACACACTCACATATATATGTATATATTCATATATATATATATATATATATAATATATATATGTACGGTCAACAAAATATAGAGATTTACTCTAAAAAATGTTATCTGTAAACATGATGTATATACAGATTATAAACGTGCATATATAAATGGGAATATATATATATATATATATATATATATATATATATATATTATTATATAATGTAGTGTGTGTGTGTTGTGTGTGGTGTGTTTGTGTGTGTGTGTGTTATTATGTGTTTGTATGTGTAACGTACTCAGAGTGACATGTCCAAACCACATCTATATGCAGTATATTAACAAATATGTAGATTTCTAAATGTTACCCACCCATACTCTCCCCCTCCCCTCTCTCTCTCTCTCCTCTCTCTCTTCTTCGGTCACACACACAGTCACACACACACAACACACATATATATATATGGGAGAAATAAGAGGAAATTAATCCGACAGTATGTGGAAAAAGGTAGACAACACGGGATGTTTGTAGAGAATGTAATTAGAGTGTAATATATATATATATATATATATTATATATATATATACCAAGCGTGTTGGTAGTATCCTTGCGGAGAGAAAAAAACAGCAGAAAGTTTGATTGTAAAAACTATACTACCAAACATCAACACAAAGATATTCGTACCAACAAAAATAATCTATTGGTACAGTTATTTGACCAAAAGAAAAACAATTTATATGTAATAATATATGTATATAAGATATATATATATATTCATATAACCGCTAGGAGAAAGCTAATATGTAAAAAGTGCTTGATACCTAAGTAGAGCAATAATAAAGATAATCTAAAGAGTTACCGGAGGGTGCATATATTTGCTAGTATATATAAAGATAACCTAATGAGTCAGACGAACTACTATTAGTTTCGCATAAAGCTCTTCAGGGCTAAAATCTGAGTCAGATTTTTAGCCCTGAAATATACTAGCAAATATATGCACCCTCCGGGTGCAAGTATTTAAGTTTAATGTAATAAAATATCGTATTAAAATTAGAAGTCTAATAAAATGCTGATAAAAAGATTTGAAAAAGAGATCGAAACAGAGTGGGGGTATAATAGAAAATAGAAAATGAAACTTACTCTTCCATCACTGCCGTCTTTCATTGCTGAATTTTACTTATTTAACTATTTTAATTAGATTAGGAAATAAAGAATAAAATGACGTTATTTTTCTTGTTAATGGATTTCATTTTAAGATTCAATTGAGAGATTTTTGCTTATATTCCTTTAAAATAAAACCAAACAGTTAGAAATCTAATACTAAGCACATATTTAATAAAATCACATTTTTGATATCAATAGGCAAATTAGCCTAGCCCGTTACACTGAGAACCGCTATTTTTTGTATATATAAATACAATTGCATGTTATTTAGTATGTAGAGATGGTCTACAGTGGCTTTTCGGCCTCTGGACCATTGAATTATTTAACGGCGTCGATCCCAGGGGGCCATCCCCCAGGCAACATCTGCCCCCTCGATTTAAGGGGCAGGGCTGGGTTTATTGCCCAGTGCCTGAGGCGCTTGAGGGGGAATGCCGACGGGATCGACGCATTTTTCCACCTGCACCCATGAGTCTGGCTTGTGGGTGGTCCCACATAAATAGGGCCTTTGTTGCCTGACCTGTACAAGTGGGGACGTGGAAAATATCATGTAGATTATGGACAACACTAATAAAAAGGTGAAGCAATTTTATTAATAATTCAGGTTTAATATAAATAAAATCATGAAGAATGTGATGTAAATAATATGTTAATTGTGACTCGATTAGTAATATAGTTTCGGTTACAGACAGAAAAACACCAATCTCCTTTATAATAAAGATATATATATAGTATATATATTTATATATATATATATAGAGAGAGAGAGAGAGAGAGGAGAGAGAGAGAGAGAGTGATGGTGGCTTTTAAAATTTTGCTCAATTATGTTTACATCTTTTGATTGTCAGCGAAATTAAAAAACTATTAAATCCGGCTTATCAGAATTATCAATTTAGAAGAATGTATCTTATACGACTTCCTTTTGGGTTTTGCATACATACATTTCTCTGATGAGAGTGAAATTTTATATTAATACTCCAATAGATTTGATTAACACTGACGATATGTAAATAAAATATATAAAATATGAATTAAAAAAATATTCAAACGATGTATTCTTTTATATATGACTAGAAGAAGCTACTCGGCGTGGTCTGAGTACTGAGGGAGGGTTTTTTTTGTTTGTTTTGTTTTACGGCATATCAACCTCAGTGTGTCATTTAATGCCGATAAAGTTTTTGAATAAATCAATTCTTAATGGATTATACAATTTTTTTTATAAATTCATTTTTCTATTTAACGCCATAGATGGATCCTAACAGGTACTACCACTCCGGGTCAGAGTGACAGGGAGCAATGGTGATGAAGGGGTGTTCCACATTCCCCAAAGCTCCAAAACTGGAACCTCACCATCAGATAGAGTTTAACGTCATTCCCAGGACATGTAGACCCGCAGCCACCGCTTCTAGCACCCATATGATAAAGGGGTTGGGCTTGCCATTAAGGACAATAGGGTTGGAAAATCATATAGGGTGTAGGGCTTGACATGACCAGCCGATTGGATCGAGGGGGCTCTCCGCGCCGTCTAGCCCAAGATAGGGGCAAAGTGGAGTATGGCATGTCATTAAACTCATCCACCTGGGCTCTATCTTAAGCATCATGGGTCGCACCCACGGCGCAACAGTGTGCCCCATTGGAGGGTCTTACCTCTCTGCAGATGTGCAGTCAATGCATTCTAACGCCCAGCCGACAGGGCGGTAGTGGGGGAGGGAACCTGATGTATTAATTTGTTTACGTTTTAGATTTTACAAATGCTGGATATTTTAAAGTAAAATTTCAATGCTACTTTTCTATGCATATTTGAATTGGTTTATATCCTCGAAATATAAATCAAAATTTCATAATTTTGCACAAAAGCAAGACTTGTGATATTTAATGTTGCATATATATATTTACTTTGTAGTTTACTATTGTTATTTTTCGCATTTTCATCGGATATACATATATACATACATACAATGTACATTCAGGGATTGACTTTTCTCGATTGTTTAGCCTTACATTTGAACACATATGCCCGCCTAAATTCATTAATTATTAACTAATTAATTTTCAAAATTAGGTATGACTTCAATTAGCACATATCCTACCAAAAATTGTCGGCTAAAAGCCATATCAAATAAACACAGTATTATTTACGTATTCTCATGCATATATACATACAACATACGCACCAAGTGTCCTTTATATATGTATAGATAATACGCCAGTGTTTGCGTTTTTTTATATTAAATCATCTTCGTAGAATTATAAGGCAAAAGTTTAAAAACGATTTATAACTAAAAAAATATATGATATATTTTTGTTGTAATAATATAATACCACTACATGTTAGTAGTACGCAGATATTGTCAGCAGTATTAATAATGTAAAACCGCCCTGTCGGTGGGGCATTAGAATTGCACCGACTGCACCTCTGCAGAGGGGTAAGACTCCCCCAATGAGCACCTGTTGGCCGTGGGTGGCACCCGTGATGCTTAAGGATAGAGCCCAGGTGGATGAGCAGTTCATGTCATACAATACTCACTTTGCCCTATCTTGGGCTAGACGGGCGGTCGGAGAGGCCTCCGATCAATCGGCTGGTCCACGTCAAGCCTAACACCTATATGATTTTGCCAACCCTATTGCTTCATGCAAGCCCCAACTTTTTATCATATGGGTGCTAGAAGCGGTGGCTGCGGGTCTACATGTCTGGGAATGACGTTAAACTCTATCTGATGGTGAATGTTCCAGTTCTGGAGGTATGGGGAATGTGGAGCACCCCTTCAATCACCATTGCTCCCTGTCACTCTGACCCGGAGTGGTAGTACCTGTTTGGGTCCCATCTATGTGTTAAATAGAAAAATGTATTTATAAAAAAATTGTATTATCCATTAAGAATTGATTTTTCAAAACTTTATCGCATTAAATGACCACTGAGGTTGATATGCCCGTAAACAAAACAAAATAAACAAATAATAATGTAAAACTGTTTTATTAATAAGTGAGGTTTAGATAAAATGAAATCATGGAGTATGTGACGTAAATACTAAGGGAATTCTGACTTGAGTAGTGATATAGTTTTGCTTGCAGACAGAAAGCACCACAATCTCCATTATACAGGGTTACAACCCCCCCCCAAAAAAAAAAAACAGTAACCAAATTTGTTGGACTTAAACTTTAGTCTTTGTGCAATCAAGTTTCTGTTATTTTGGTTACTTTTGCTTTAAAGGCATTCTCTGTCTAAAATATGAATCCAGTACAGCATCAATGTTTCTTTCTATTGTTACATAATCTATGCAGTTGCATAAGATTATTGTCAGTCCCCTGTATTTCTAAAGGGATGGCCCATTTTATATCACGGGCGGGACTTTCCATGGATAGTAGAGAAAGCCCGCGAAATTACGTGAAGTCACGTGGGACCTGTTTGGGGTCCTCAGTTTCAGTTGGACGTCGTGCAGAGAAGATTCCTGCCTTAACTGGAACTCACTGCATACGCGCGCTATGTTAAGTCAGATATTTAGTTACATGAAATGTTTAGTTAAGTAAATAAACCTTAGAAAATAACACGGTTTTATGATTATGAATGTCTTGGTAAACACACTGATTAGAAGAAGAAATGAGTTAAGTGCGAACCGGCCACCAACGAAGTTCAGATGCTAGAAGAGATGTTAGAAGAGACCTAGAAGAATAAGATATCAAAGACGCCAAAGAAGAAATAGAAGTAAGTAAGAGGTATGCAACACTATCCAGCACTCACCTCTGACCAGAATAAGTGCTTCTTAGACCTTTATAATTAAGATTTTGCTCAATTCCAAACTCTCTGAATTTCTGAACCAGTCAAAAAATCCTGCTTTTTGAATGGAGCACGGTGACACGAAACTTCTCCGAAAAAATGGCTTGCACTACAGTGTATAAACCTTTTTTTAAGAAATAGGCCTTCCACGCAAAATGTATTTTCCTTGGTTGACCATGACATATTGGGAGAAAAATATTTTACAATATTTTAAGCACCCAAGTTGACTGTATATTCCGAAGAAAAAAAAAATAACAGTTTCATGACAAATATTCGTGGTTAATTTCCTAGTTGAGTAAATGATATTACAGAATGACCCAGAAAAAAAGAACCCAAATTATTTATTTATTTTCTCCTTAAACTAACCTAACTCCAACCCTAACTGTTAAGTTTCTGACCGCATCCTTGGCCTGTTGAAAAGGACTTAAAGTAAGAAAGTCCTGCGTTATGGAATCCTACTTAGTGTCAAAGGTCTAGTGATATAATCCTTCGTCCACGAAGGTTCAAAGAAGTATGTGTAGGTATGACCAGAACCGATATAAATAACAATATCAGCAGCAGAGTACTGCCAGTGATTGGCCAAGAAGTTGGTCACATGGTTCTCAGCGAGTCTATAAGTAGAAGCGGCTTCTAGCGCACACCTTATAAATAAGAAAAACACCAACACTAAAAATAACCCTCACCTAAACCCCAACCTAACCTAACACCTAATTGAGTAACATAATATTACAGGGTGACCCAAGAAAAACAGAACCCACAAATTTTTGTAATAAAACTGTTAATTTTGATTTTTCTATAGTTTAAGTCTAACATGGATTAGGGTTAGGGTTTAGGGTTAGCGTTAGGGTTAGGGTTGGGATTTAGGGTTAGTTTAATGGGAAAATAAATAAATAATTTGGGTTGTTTTTTTTTTTCTGGGTCACTCTGTAATATCATGTTACTCAACTAGGCAATAAACCCCTTTCAGTTATCTTGCTTTGCTTTAAAGGCATTCTCCATCTAAACCCAACCTTCCCTAACCTAAGCCTAACCCTAATCTAACCCTAACGTAAAACCTACCCCTTAGTTGAGTTAACAATATTAAACAGTGAACAGAAAAAACAGAACACAAATTTTGTAATAAAACTGTTAATTTTCATTTTTAATATTTTTTAAGTTTAAGTCCAACAAGGTTAGGTTAGGGTTTAGGGTTAGCGTTAGAGTCTGGGTTAGGATTAGGGTTTATGGTTAGTTTAATGAGAAAATAAATAATGATTTGGGGGGTTTTTCTGTTTTTTTTCTGGGTCACTCTGTAATATCATGTTACTCAACTAGGAAATAACTTTCTGGGTTCTGTCTTTTTGGTACCCTGTAATAAGACTATGGGGTTTGACGTTTTAAATTTAGTGTAATAGATGATAAGTTTTATTGTTTTAGTTGTTTAAATGTATCTATGTATATGTATATGTATATGTAAGTCGACAGAAGAGATGTATAATATAGCGATTGAATCCAAGATCAGAATGAGAATGTGCGTAAGACATCATTTCTGGGGTATTAACCCTTGTTGAATACACACACCCTTGCTTTTTTTTTTGTTACTGTCTGGTAAGTGTTCTCTAGATTCGAGATGTGATTTCTACATCAAAAACCCCGCCCACGTTCGTCGTAAGTCTTATTTCTCTTCGGATGAGGGTGGAGTCGACGAAGCAGAACGAGTGAAAAAATAATACAAGTTAAAAAAGAGACAGGATTTGCCTTCTGCAAAGATGACTACACAGATGCCAGCGAATACGTTGATTTATTATCGGAACAATAATTATTATGGTTATTCACGCTTGATATGGGAAAGGAGTCAGAGAGAAAGAGAGAGACAAGACAGACAGCAGACAGATTATGGAGAGACGGGGACAGATATAGATAGATAGATAGATAGAATAGATAGATAGAATATAAAGAGAGAGTGAAGAGAGGGAGAGAGAGAGAGGGTGAGGGGAGAGAAAACAAAGTGAATAAAGGGTACTGGTTTGGCTTTTTTTTAACGGCAGATGAACATCTTAATGGTATTTAATGCAAATTTGATTTTGTTCTTATGATGATTATTGTCATAATATATTCCTCTGCTGCAGATGTGCAAGTCAATGCATTCTAACGCCCCAGCCGACAGGGCGGTAGTGGGGAGGGAAACCTGATGTATTAATTAATGTTGTTTACGTTGTTAGATTTTACAAATGCTGGATATTTTAAGTAAAATTTCAATGCTATTTCTATGCATATTTGAATTGTTATATCCTCGAATATAAATCAAATCTTCATAATTTTGCACAAAAAGCAAGAACTTGTGATATTTAATGTGCATATATATATTACTTTGTAGTTTACTATTGTATTTTCGCAAATTTCATCCGGATATACATATATAACATACATACAATGTACATTCAGGGATTGACATTTTCTCGATTTGTTTAGCCTTAACATTTGAACACATATGCCCGCCTAAATTCATTAATTATTACTAATTAATTTTCAAAAATTAGTATGACTTCAATAAGCACATATCCTCGCAAAATTGTCGGCTAAAAGCCATATCAAATAAACACAGTATTTATTTACGTATTCTCATGCATATATACATACATACATACGCACCAAGTGTCCTTTTATATATGTATAAGATAATACGCCATGTGTTGCGTTTCTTTATAAATATAAGTAGATATCATAATTAGCAATATCATAGAATCAATATATTGTGTGTAAACGATTTATACAAAAATTATGATGAATTTTGTTGTAATATATAAATACCACTACATGTTAGTAGTACGCAGATATTGTCAGCAGTATTAATAATGTAAACCGCCCTGTCGGCTGGGGCATTAGAATGCACCCGACTGCACCTCTGCAGAGGGGTAAGACTTCCCCCAAATGGAGCCACCTGTTGCCGTGGGTGGCGACCGTGATGCTTAAGGATAAGAGCCAGGTGGATGACAGTTCATGTCATACAATATCCACTTTGGCCTATCTTGGCTATGACGGGCGGTCGGAGAGGCCCCTCCGATCAAATCGGCTGGTCAACGTCAAGCCCTAACAGCTATATGATTTTGCCAACCCTATTGCCTTCATGGCAAGCCCCAACCCTTTTTATCATATGGGTGCTAGAAGGCGGTGCTGCGGTCTACATGTCCTGGGAATGACGTTAAACTCTATCTGATGGTGATGTTCCAGTTCTGGAGGTATGGGGAATGTGGAGCACCCTTCATCACCATTGCTCCCTGGTCCACTCTGACCCGAGTGGTAGTACCTGTTTGGGTCCCATCTAGTGTTAATAGAAAAAATGTATTTATAAAAAATTGTATTATCCATTAAGAATGATTTTATTTTCAAAAACTTTATCCGGCATTAAATGACCCACTGAGGTTGATATGCCGTAAACAAAAAAAAATAAACAATTAATAATGTAAAACTGTTTTATTAATAAGTGAGGTTTAAGATAAAATGAAATCATGGAGTATGTGACGTAAATAACTAAGGGAATTCTGACTTGAGTATGATATAGTTTTGCTTGCAGACAGAAAGACACAATCTCCATTATACAGGGTTACAACCCCCCCAAAAAAAAAAAACAGTAACCAAATTTGTTGGACTTAAACTTAGTCTTTGTGCAATCAAGTTTCCTGTGTATTTTGGTTACTTTGCTTTAAAGAGCTTCTCTGTCTAAAATATGAATCCAGTACAGCATCAATGTTTCTTTCTATTGTTACATAATCTATGCAGTTGCATAAGATTATTGTCAGTCCCTGTATTTCTAAAGGGATGGCCCATTTTATATCAGCGGCGGACCTTTCATGGCATGAGTAAGAAATATATTAACCCAATATGTAGATTTCTAAATGTTACCCACCCATACTCCCCCCCTCCCCCTCTCTCTCTCCCTCTCTCTCTCTCTTCGTCACACACACAGTCACACACACACACACACACATATATATATATGGAGAAAAAGAGGAAATTAATCCGACGTATGTGGAAAAAGGTAGACAAACACGGATGTTGTAGAGAATGTATATAGAGTGTATAATATATATATATATATATATATCATATATAATATACCAAGCGTGTTGGTAAAGCCTTTGCGGAGAGAAAAAAACAGCAGAAAGTTTGATGTAAAAATATACTACCAAACATCAACACAAAGATATTCGTACCAACAAAAAATAATCTATTGGTACAGTATTTGACCAAAAGAAAAAACAATTTATATGTATATATATGTATATAAGATATATATATATATATTCATATAACCGCTAGGAGAAAGCTAATATGTAAAAAGTGCTTGATACCTAAGTAGAGCCAATAATAAAGATAATCTAAAGAGTTACCCGGAGGGTGCATATATTTGCTAGTATATATAAAGATAACCTAATGAGTCAGACGAACCTACTATTAGTTTCGCATAAAGCTCTTCAGGGCTAAAATCTGAGTCAGATTTTAGCCCTGAAATATACTAGCAAATATATGCACCCTCCGGGTGCAAGTATTTAAGTTTTAATGTAATAAAATATCGTATTAAATTAGAAAGTCTAATAAAAATGCTGATAAAAAGATTTGAAAAAGAGATCGAAACAGAGTGGGGGTATAATAGAAAAATAGAAATGAAACTTACTCTTCCATCACTGCCGTCTTTCATTGCTGAATTTTACTTATTTAACTATTTAATTAGATTAGGAAATAAAGAATAAAATGACAGTTATTTTTTCTTGTTAATGGATTTCATTTAAGATTCATTGGAGAGATTTTTGCTTATATTCATTAAAATAAAACCAAACAGTTAGAAATCAATAATACTAAGCACATATTTAATAAAATCACATTTTTGATATCAATAGGCAAATTAGCCTACCCGTTCACACTGCAAACCGCTATTTTTTGTATATATAAATACAATTGCATGTTATTAGTATGTAGAGATGGTCTACAGTGGCTTCGGCCTCTGACCATTGATATAATTAACGGCGTCGATCCCAGGGGGCCATTCCCCCCAGGCAACACTGCCCCCTCGATTTAAAGGGGCAGGGGCTGGGTTTATTGCCCAGTGCCTGAGGCGCCCCCTTGAGGGGGAATGCCGACGGGATCGACGGCAATTTTTCACCTGCCACCCCATGAGTCTCGGCTTGTGGGTGGTCCCAATAAATAGGGCCTTTGTGCCTGCTGTACAAGTGGGGTACGTGGAAAATATTCATGTAGGTATGGACAACACTAATAAAAAGTGAAGCAATTTTATTAATTAATTCAGGTTTAAATATAAATAAAATCATGAAGAATGTGATGTAAATAACTATGTTAATTGTGACTCGATTAGTAAAGTATAGTTTCGGTTACAGACAGAAAAAACACACAATCTCCTTTATAATAAGATATATATATATATATATATATATATATATATATATAAGAGAGAGAGGAGAGAGAGAGAGAGAGAGAGAGAGAGTGATGGTGGCTTTTTAAAATTTTTGCTCAATTATGTTACATCTTTGAGATTGTCAGCGAAATTAAAAAAAACTATAAATCCGGCTTATCAAGAATTATCAATTTAGAAGAATGTATCTTATACGACTTCCTTTTGGTTTTGCATACATACATTTTCTGATGAGAGTCGAAATTTTATATTAATTACTCCAATAGATTTTGATTAACACTGACGATATGTAAATAAAAATATATAAATATGAATTAAAAAATATTCAAACGATGTATTCTTTTATATATGACTAGAAGAAGCTACTCGGCGTGGTCTGAGTACTGAGGGAGGGTTTTTGTTTGTTTTTTGTGTTTTACGGCATATCAACCTCAGTGTGTCATTTAATGCCGATAAAGTTTTGAAATAAATCAATCTTAATGGATTATACAAATTTTTTATAATTCATTTTTCTATTTAACCATAGATGGGATCCTAACAGGTACTACCACTTCGGGTCAGAGTGAACCAGGGAAGCAATGGTGATGAAGGGGTGTTCCACATTCCCCAAACCTCCAAAACTGGAACCTCACCATCAGATAGAGTTTAACGTCATTCCCAGGACATGTAGACCCGCAGCCACCGCCTTCTAGCACCCATATGATAAAAAGGGGTTGGGGCTTGCCATAAGGACAATAGGGTTGGGAAAATCATATAGGTGCTAGGGCTTGACATGACCAGCCGATTGATCGGAGGGGGCCTCTCCGACCGCCCGTCTAGCCCAAGATAGGGCCAAAGTGGAGTATGGCATGTCATTAACTACTCATCCACCTGGGCTCTATCCTTAAGCATCATGGGTCGCCACCCACGGCCAACAGGTGGCCCCATTGGAGGAGTCTTACCTCTCTGCAGATGTGCAGTCAATGCATTCTAACGCCCCAGCCGACAGGGCGGTAGTGGGGGAGGGAAACCTGATGTATTAATTTGTTTACGTTTTAGATTTACAAATGCTGGATATTTTTAAGTAAAATTTCAATGCTATTTCTATGCATATTTGAATTGTTATATCCTCGAATATAAATCAAATCTTCATAATTTTGCACAAAAAGCAAGAACTTGTGATATTTAATGTGCATATATATATTTACTTTGTAGTTTACTATTGTATTTTCGCAATTTCATCCGGATATACATATATACATACATACAATGTACATTCAGGGATTGACATTTTCTCGATTTGTTTAGCCTTACATTTGAACACATATGCCCGCCTAAATTCATTAATTATTAACTAATTAATTTTCAAAAATTAGGTATGACTTCAATTAAGCACATATCCTCCAAAAATTGTCGGCTAAAAGCCATATCAAATAAACACAGTATTTATTTACGTATTCTCATGCATATATACATACATACATACGCACCAAGTGTCCTTTATATATGTATAGATAATACGCCAGTGTTGCGTTTTTTATATTAAATCATCTTCAGTAGAATTATAGCAAAAGTTTAAAACGATTTATACAAAAAATATATGATATATTTTGTTGTATATATAAATACCACTACATGTTAGTAGTACGCAGATATTGTCAGCAGTATTAATAATGTAAAACCGCCCTGTCGGCTGGGGCATTAGAATGCACCGACTGCACCTCTGCAGAGGGGTAAGACTCCCCCAATGGAGCCACCTGTTGGCCGTGGGTGGCGACCCGTGATGCTTAAGGATAGAGCCCAGGTGGATGAGCAGTTCATGTCATACAATACTCCACTTTGGCCCTATCTTGGGCTAGACGGGCGGTCGGAGAGGCCCCCTCCGATCAATCGGCTGGTCACGTCAAGCCCTAACACCTATATGATTTTGCCAACCCTATTGCCTTCATGGCAAGCCCCAACCCTTTTTATCATATGGGTGCTAGAAGGCGGTGGGCTGCGGGGTCTACATGTCCTGGAATGACGTTAAACTCTATCTGATGGTGATGTTCCAGTTCTGGAGGTATGGGGAATGTGGAGCACCCCTTCATCACCATTGCTCCCTGGTCCACTCTGACCCGGAGTGGTAGTACCTGTTTGGGTCCCATCTATGTGTTAAATAGAAAAATGTATTTATAAAAAAATTGTATTATCCATTAAGAATTGATTTATTTCAAAACTTTATCGGCATTAAATGACCCACTGAGGTTGATATGCCGTAAAACAAAACAAAATAAACAAATAATAATGTAAAACTGTTTTATTAATAAGTGAGGTTTAGATAAAAATGAAATCATGGAGTATGTGACGTAAATAACTAAGGGAATTCTGACTTGAGTAGTGATATAGTTTTGCTTGCAGACAGAAAAGCACACAATCTCCATTATACAGGGTTACAACCCCCCCCCCAAAAAAAAAAAACAGTAACCAAATTTGTTGGACTTAAACTTTAGTCTTTGTGCAATCAAGTTTCTGTTATTTTGGTTACTTTGCTTTAAAGGCATTCTCTGTCTAAAATATGAATCCAGTACAGCATCAATGTTTCTTTCTATTGTTACATAATCTATGCAGTTGCATAAGATTATTGTCAGTCCCCTGTATTTCTAAAGGGATGGCCCATTTTATATCACGGGCGGGACTTTCCATGGAATAGTAGAGAAAGCCCGCGAAATACGTGAAGTCACGTGGGACCTGTTTGGGTCCTCAGTTTCAGTTTGGACGTCGTGCAGAGAAGATGTCCTGCCTTAACTGGAACTCACTGCATACGCGCGCTATGTTAGTCAGATATTTAGTTACATGAAATGTTTAGTTAAGTAAATAAAACCTTAAGAAAATAACACGGTTTTATGATTAATGAATGTCTTGGTAACAACACTGATCTAGAAGAAGAAATGAGTTAAGTGCGACCGACCACCAAGACGAAGTTCAGATGCTAGAAGAGATGTTAGAAGAGACCTAGAAGAACTTAAGATATCAAAGACGCCAGAAGAAGAATAGAAGTAAGTAAAGAGGTATGCAACACTATCCCAGCACTCACCCTCTGACCAGAATAAGTGCTTCTTAGACCTTTATAATTAAGATTTTGCTCAATTCCAAACTCTCTGAATTTCTGAACCCAGTCAAAAAATCCTGCTTTTTGATGGAGCACGGTGACACCGAAACTTTCTCCGAAAAATGGCTTGCACTACAGTGTATAAACCTTTTTTAAGAAATAGGCCTCCACGCAAAATGTATTTTTCCTTGGTTGACCATGACATATTGGGAGAAAAATATTTTACAATATTTTAAGCACCAAGTTGACTGTATATTCCGAAAGAAAAAAAAATAACAGTTTCATGACAAAATTCGTGGGTTATTTCCTAGTTGAGTAACATGATATTACAGAATGACCCAGAAAAAACAGAACCCAAATTATTTATTTATTTTCTCCTTAAACTAACCCTAAACTCCAACCCTAACTGTTAAGTTTCTGACCGCCATCCTTGGCCTGTTGAAAAGGACTTAAAGTAAGTAAGTCCTGCGTTATGGAATCCTACTTAGTGTCAAAGGTCTAGTGATATAATCCTTCGTCCACGAAGGTTCAAAGAAGTATGTGTAGGTATGACCAGAACAGCCGATATAAATAACAATATCAGCAGCAGAGTACTGCCAGTGATTGGCCAAGAAGTTGGTCACATGGTTCTCAGCGAGTCTATAAGTAGAAGCGGACTTCTAGCGCACACCTTATAATAGAAAAACACCAACACTAACCATAACCCTCACCCTAAACCCCAACCCTAACCCTAACACCCCTAATTGAGTAACATAATATTACAGGGTGACCCAGAAAAAACAGAACCCACAAATTTTGTAATAAAACTGTTAATTTTGATTTTTCTATAGTTTAAGTCTAACATGGATTAGGGTTAGGGTTTAGGGTTAGCGTTAGGGTTAGGGTTGGGATTTAGGGTTAGTTTAATGGGAAAATAAATAAATAATTTGGGTTGTTTTTTTTTCTGGGTCACTCTGTAATATCATGTTACTCAACTAGGAAATAACCCCTTTCAGTTATCTTGCTTTGCTTTAAAGGCATTCTCCATCTAACCCCAACCTTAACCCTAACCCTAACCCTAACCCTAAATCTTAACCCTAACCATAAACCTACCCCCTTAGTTGAGTAACATAATTAAACAGCTTGAACCAGAAAAAACAGAACCCACAAATTTTGTAATAAAACTGTTAATTTTCATTTTTAATATTTTTAAGTTTAAGTCCAACAAGGTTTAGGGTTAGGGTTTAGGGTTAGCGTTAGAGTCTAGGGTTAGGATTAGGGTTTATGGTTAGTTTAATGAGAAAATAAATAAATGATTTGGGTTCTGTTTTTTCTGGGTCACTCTGTAATATCATGTTACTCAACTAGGAAATAACCTTTCTGGGTTCTGTCTTTTGGGTCACCCTGTAATAAGACTATGGGGTTTGACGTTTTAAATTTAGTGTAATAGATGATAAGTTTTATTTGTTTTAGTTGTTCAATGTATCTATGTATATGTATATGTATATGTAAGTAGACAGAAGAGATGTATAATATAGCGATTGAATCAAAGATAAGAATGAGAATGTGCGTAAGACATCATTTCTGGGGTATTAACCCTTGTTGAATACACACACCCTTCTTTTTTTGTTGTTACTGTCTGGTAAGTGTTCTCAGATTCGAGATGTGATTTCTACATCAAAAAACCCCGCCACGTTCGTCGTAAGTCTTATTTCTCTTCGGCAATGAGGGTGGAGTCGACGAAGCAGAAACGAGTGAAAAAAAATAATACAAGTTAAAAAAGAGACAGGACTTTGCCCTTCTGCAAAGATGACTACACAGATGCCAGCGAATACGTTGATATTATCGGAACAAATAATTATTATGGTTATTCACGCTTGATATGGGAAAGGAGTCAGAGAGAAAGAGAGAGACAAGACAGACAGACAGACAGATATGGAGAGACCGAGACAGATATAGATAGATAGATAGATAGATAGATAGATAGATATAAAGAGAGAGTGAGAGAGAGGGAGAGAGAGAGAGGGTGAGGGAGAGAGAAAACAAGTGAAATAAAGGTACTGGTTTGGCTTATTTGTTTAACGGCAGATGAACATCTTATGGGTTATTTAATGCCAAAATTTGATTTGTTCTTATATGATTATTGTCATAACTATATTTGCAATGTTCTATAGCATTTTACTGCTCTTTTTATTTTTCTATATTCATTTGTTTTCACACCATTCTGAAACTTTTCTACGTGAAACTTTAAGTAAGGGTTCTGTGAAAAACAGCCTCAGAGTTAGATAAAGAGAAAGAGAAAGAGAAAGACCGAGAGAGATAGAGAGACAGAGAGAGAGAGAGTGAGAGACAGAGACACAGAGAGAGAGAGAGAGAGAGAGAGAAAGAGTGTGAGTGAGTGTGAGAGGGAGAGAAAAGACACCTTAGAGTTCCGACTTTAAACAATTCCTGTGATTAAACGTCTTTCAGAGCCTCCAAAAACAAGAGCTTCTATATGTCTATGGGCATCCCAACGTAGAGTAATGGTTAACAAGGTAGTTGCGCAGATCCATTACTACTGAATAGTGATTTCGATCCACAATCGATGCCTGCTATTTGCTACCTCATGTTACATCCTACCCATAGTGAACGGATTATCTCATCGTGTTGTGATGGTTTGCGAGCTAGTCCCGCAGATCCATTACTACTTAATAGCGAGATCAGTTCTCGCTGGTTTGTTACATAATTTATCCATAGATTATTGTCAACCCCCTGTATTTCTGAAGGGATGGCCCCTTTTCATATCACGGGCGGGACTTTCCATAGAATATTACAGAAAGCCCGCGAAATACGTGAAGTCACATGGGACGTGGTTGGCTCTCAGTTTCAGTTTGGACGTCAGACAGAGAAGATATATCTGCTTTAGCTGGAGCTCTCTGCACACGCGCTTAGTTAGAGGAATATGTTTACTTAAGTAAATAAAAGTTTACATAAATAATATGGTTTGGTGGTTGATGAATGTCTTGGAAACAAGACTGAGCTAGAAGAAGAAATGAATCAGGGACGACCAACCAGCAAGAACAGAGAAAGACAAAGTCCAGACGCTAGAAGAAGAACGTAAGATACCAAAGATGAGCAGAAGAATAATAGAAGTAAAGAAAGGATATACAACAGGTTGCTCTATACTTGCAACCTTGTGTCACATCCTACCCTTGGCGAAAGGAGGTGCCCCATCGTGGTGTAATGGTTAACAAGCTACTCGCAGATCCATTATTACTGAATAGTGATTTCGATCCTCAATGAATGCCTTATATTCGCGACCTTGTGTCACATTCTACACATGGTGAACTGAATGTCTATCGTGTTGTGATGGTTAGCGAGCTAGTCTCGCAGATCCATTACTACTAAAAAGAGAGTTTGAGCATTGCAAAATGCGTTTTTCTTGCGACGTTGTGTCACATCCTATCCCTGGCAATCGGGGTCGGTAAATACTCGGGCGTCCAATCGTATTGTAATGATTAAGAAGCTAGTCTCACATATCTTTTACAAATGAATAGCTACTTCAATCCTTGTGTCACATCTTACCCGTGGCGAAAGGGGTGTCTCATTGTAGTGTAATGGTTAACAAGCTACCCGTAGATCCATTACTACTAAATAGCGAGTTCAATCCTCAGTGGATGCCCGATATTACTAATGAAAGGTGACTTCGATTCTCATTAAATGCGCCAGACTTACGACCTTGTGCCACCTCCTACCTGTGGCGAACGGAGTGTCCCATTGTGGTGTGATGGTTTGCAAGCTAATCCCGAAGATCCGTTACAACTGAATAGTGAGTTCAATACTTGCTGGTTGCCCTATACTTGCAACCTTGTGTCACATCCTACTCATGGTGAACGAGGTGTTCATCGTGGTATAATGGTTAGCAAGCTATGTTGTATACCCTTTTCTTTACTTACTTCTATTCTTCTTCTTGCGTCTTTGATATCTTAAGTTCTTCTAGGTCTCTTCTAGCGTCTGGACTTCGTCTTGGTGGTCGGTCGCACTTAACTCATTTCTTCTTCTAGATCAGTCTTGTTACCAAGACATTCACCAACCACAAGACCGTGTTATTTTCTTAAGCTTGTATTTACTTAACTAAACATTTCATGTAACTAAACATCTGACTAACATAGCGCGCATATGCAGTGAGTTCCAGTTAAGGCAGGACATCTTCTCTGCCCAATGTCAAACTGAAAACTGAGGACCCAACCAGGTCCCACGTGACTTCACGTATTTCGCGGGCTTTCTTTACTATTCCATGGAAAGTCCCGCCCGTGATATGAAAAGGGGCCATCCCTTTAGAAATACAGGGAATTGACAATAATCTTATGCAACCGCATAGATTATGTAACAGCTAGTCTCGCAGATCAATTACTACTGAATAGAGTTTGCTCATTGCAAAATGCGTTCTTCTTGCGACGTTGTGTCACATCCTATCCGTGGCGATCGGGGTCGGTAAATACTAGGGCGTTCAATCGTAGTGTACTAGTTAACAAGCTAATCTCACATATCCATCACTAATGAATAGTGACTTCGATCCTCACTGGGTGCGTCATATTTACGACCTTGTGTCACATCATACCCGTGGAGAACGGGGTGTCCCATCGTAGTGTGAGTGTTTGCAAGCTAATCTTGTAGATCCATTACTACTAAATAGTGAGTTCATCCCTCACCGTATGCCCTATACTTGGGACCATGTGTCGATTCCTACCCGTGGCTAACGCGGTGTCCCATCATGGTGAAATGGTTAGCGAGCTAGTCTCGCAGATCAATTGCTACTGAATAGCGATTTCGATGTTCGTAAAATGTATCATTCTCACATAACATGATAGTCTCACATATCTATTATTAATGAATAGCGACTTCGACCCTCACTGGATGCGCCATACTTACGACCTTGTGTCACATCCTACCCCTGGCAAACGAGGTGTCCCATCGTGGTATAATGGTTTACAAGCTAGTCTCGTAGAACCATCACTACTGAATAGCGAATTCTGTCCTCGCAAGTTGCCTCATACTTGAGACCCATCCATTACGGCAATGAGGGTGCAGTCGACGAAGCAGAAACGAGTGAAAAAATAATACAAGGAAAAAAAGAGACAAGACTTTGCCCTTCTGCAAAGATGACTACACAGATGCCAGCGAAATCGTTGATATTATCGGAACAAATAATTATTATGGTTATTCACGCTTGATATGGGAAAGGAGACAGAGAGAAACAGAGAGAGAGAGACAGATAGACAGACAGAGAAAGGGAGACAGATACAGAGACAGAGACAGACAGATAGATAGATAGATATGAAGAGAGAGAGAGAGAGAGAGAGAGAGAGAGAGAGAGAAGTTGGTTGGTTTATTGTTTGGTTCGATTTTATGGCATGTCAACTCTTGTTGGGTTATTTTATGCCGAAGACATTTTGTTTTATTGTATCACACTAGATGTAGTAGAGATGTATACAATATTTTGGTCACGTGAGGCACAATTCGATAGTCCCGGGCACTTTGCCGAGGTCGAGAAGGTGATGAAGGTGATTGTGAGATTACCAGTTCACCTGATACTCTCCGGGGGCAACTAGCTGGATTTGCCTTGGAGCAAATTGTCGGAATCAGCGGTTTTAGGCCTACCTGACATTGCCTGATAGTTGAGATTCAAATTTAAATAACCCATAAAGAGTTGGTCTGCCTTTAAACAAATAAACCAAACAAAGCTCTTACCTCACTTGTTTCTTTCTTCTTCTTGTTCATGTTGTTGTTGTTGTTGTTGTTGTTGTTGTTGTTGTTCTTCTTCTTCTTCTTCTTCTTCTTCTTCTTCTTCTTCTTTAAGTAACCCATAAAGAATTGATATGACTTTAAAATATAAACCATATCAAACGTTTCTCTCTCT
>CM042176.1:600317-655317 GCA_023376005.1 Doryteuthis pealeii | reverse complement strand
GATTATTTTCTTCTTTCTGTTGGTTCTTATTTTCAGTTATTGTATAATGTCTTTATTTAACATGGACAAGGCGATATCTATCTATCTCGAACTTTTCATAGCTATTTGAATGAGTTCATCTCAATTTAGATCTTTTCAAATCTATCTACCTCCTATCTATCTATGACAATATTTCCATATCTATCTTTCTATCTATCTATCAATCTTTTCATCTATCTCTCTATCTATCTATCTATCTACACACACACACACACACACACACACACATATATATATATATATATATTATATATATATATATATATATATATATTAGTCTGTTCATATCTATCTATCTATTCCAATCTGTTCATATCTATCTATCTACCTAACAATTCTAGTCTGTTGATATATATATATATATATATATATATATATATATATATATATATATATACATATATATATATATATATATATATATATATATATCAGTCTGTTAATATCTATCTATATACTCCAGCCTATTCATATCTATCTATCTATCTATCGATCTAGTCTAGTCTGTTCATATCTATCTATCTATCCATGTACATCCCTCTATCTATCTATCTATCTATCTATCCATCTATCTATCTATCTATCAATCTATCTATTTATCTATTCCAGTCTGTTTATATATATATATCTATCTATTTATCTATCTATCCATTCCAGTCTGTTCATATCTATCTATCTATCTATCTATCTATCTATCTCTGTGTCTCTGTCTCTGTCTGTCTGTCTGTCTGTCTCTCTCTCTCTCTTTCTCTCTCTCTCTCTCTATCTATCTCTCTCTCTCTCTCTCTCTCTCTCTCTATATATATATATATATATATATATATATATATATATATATATATATATATGTGTGTGTGTGTGTGTGTGTGTATATTCCTATCTGTGCATATATATCTATTTATCCATCTATCAATTCCAGTCTGTTCATATATATATATCTATATATTCCACTCTGTTCGTATCTATTTATATATGTATCTATCAAGCCTATCCTGTTCATATCTATCTATCTATCTATCTATCTATCAGTTCATTAAGCAGTTCAGTCGTCTTAATTAGAATCTTTAATTCCGCCAGCCTCATCTTAACGAGCCAAGATTATTTTATACTTTCTGTTCTTGTTGTGCAGTTTGTTTAGCAATGTCTTTATTTAACATGGACAAAGCGATATCTATCTATCTATCTATCTATTTCAATCTTTTCATTGCCATTTGAATAAGTTCCTATCGTTAGACTCCCCCAAAAAATAAGGAGTATCCTGAATATGACAACAAACTACATCAGATGATAAGTCTCCAGTTTTGGAGATCTGTGGAAAGGAGGTATATATATATATATATATATATATATATATATATATATATATATGTGTGTGTGTGTGTGTTTGTGTGTGTGGAGATAGGATAGATGTAGTAGAATCCGACAGTATGAGGTAAGTAAGAGGATGGTGGACAAGAAATGATAACTCAAAACAAATCTAAGAGTTGAAACGTTTCGTCCGATTCATACGAACATCATCGGTCAAATGATTTTTATTGAAAGCAAAATTACGTGCAAGTACAAGTGAATTTGGTGAGGGGGGTGAGTTAGTAGTGGAATGAGGGGAGGAGAGGCGGGGCAGGACGTGAATGAAGTGAGGGTAGTTTACAGGATATATATATTGTTTACAGTATATGTATATATATATATATATATATATATATATATATATATATATATAATATATATATATATATATATATATGGGGGAGGGTAAGTATATATCCTGTGTTTTTTAGACGAGAATGTTTAGTGTGATGGATCAATAAATTCGAAACCCCTTTAAGTATATAAATTTATCATCGGCCTTGTTTTCATTTTCTTGATTCTCCTCATTTCAAAATCATAAATACATAATAATTCACACTTTTTTATATATTGTTGATTATCCGCCATCTTTATTGGAGATTTGATAATATTTGGGATAAAGAGTTCTTTGGAAATTTAGGCTGGTCATTTATCACAAAATATAACATTCCGATAATAATAATAATAATAATAATAATAATAATAATAATAATAATAACTTTGAGATAAAGACGGATCACCCTATCCCAGCCAGGAGACCAGACCTAGTGTTGATTAACAAAAAAAAAAAAGAAAATGTGTCAACTGGTGGATTTTGCGGTTCTAGCAGATCACAGGGTGAATCTGAAGTAAAAGGGGAAAAGGGGAAAGGAAAATGAAAAGACGGATAAATACCTGGACCTTGCCAGAGAGTTGAAAAAGCTGTGGAATATGTGAGTGAAAATTATACCAATTGTAGTTGGTGCACTCGGAACGGTCCCAATATACTTGGGAAAAAGACTGGAGGATTTAGAAATCAGACGAAGAATTGAGACCATCCAGTGTATTACATTGCTGCAATCGGTTAGAATACTCAGAAGAATCCCGGAGACCTTAGGAGAATTGTTGTCACTCAGCCTTTAGTGAAATACCATCAGCGTTAGCTGATGTGAAAAACTCAAAAGAAGTGATAATAATAATAATAATAATAATAATAATAATAATAATAATAATAATAATAATAATAATAATAATAATAATAATAATAATAATAATAATATTCCAGATCTTTTGATTGACAAGAAGAGGAAGACTTGTCATCTCGTGGACTTTGCCGTCCCGGCCGATCACAGAGTGAAAATGAAAGAAAACGAAATGATCGATAAATACTTAGACCTTGCCAGAGAACTAAGAAAACTGTGGAACATGAGGGTTAAGGTCGTATCGGTTGTGATTGGGGCCCTTGGAACAATCCCTAAGGGGTTGGAAAGGAGTCTGGATGAATTAAAAATCTGAGGAAGAATCGAGACCATCCAGACTACAGCATTATTGAGAATAAGCTGGAATACTTAGAAGAGTCCTGGAGACCTGAGGAGACTTGCTGTCCCTCAGCCTCCATTGAACCACCGGCTTCTGCAGGAGTGAAAAACTAGAATGGAATGAAATAATAATAATAATAATAATAATAATAATAATAATAATAATAATAATAATAATATCGTCCCGGCGGATCACAGAGTGAAAGTGAAAAAAAAATCCGAAAAGATAAACAAATACTTAGACCTAGCCAAAGAGCCCAACAAAACTGTGGAACATGAAGGTAAAGGTCGTGCCAATTGTAATTGGGGCATTTGGAACGATTTCCAAGGGTTTGTAGAGCTCCACACCTATCATCAGCTACTCACTTTCCCACACATATCCCTGAGCTACTCACACGTTGAGTTGGTGAGCTTTGGTATCGAACCCAGAACCTTGTGGTTTTGAGTCGGGCGCTCTACCGACAGCTAAACCAGTCCTAAGGCTGTAATAGATCTTTTATACACAGCCTTTTTCCTGTATGCTAACGAGAATGCTCACAGTCGTTTAGTCAATCAATGTGTAATTCTGTAAGGATATAAATCTATCGACTTGTTTTATTTATTCATTTATCTATTTATTTATTCATTTTGTTTTTGGTTGAGGATAGGGTTGGCTTGATTCTCCACATTTCAAATCTTAAATACATAATGTGCATTTATAATTTACACTTACGATTATTATATATTTTTTTTAATCGTTGATTATCCGCCATCTTTATTGGAGATTTGATAATATTTTGGATAAAGAGCTCTTTGGAAATTCAGGCTGGCCATTTATCACAGAGTGAGTCGAAATTCCGATAATTCCAGAAAGCAAAGAAAACACGCCAGATTCTGTGGAAGTATTTTCGGATATTTATGGCATTGCTATGCGCCATTATGGCCGCCCGTTAGCGAGAAAAAAAATGATAACAGTTTTGACGGATTCAAGAATTTGCGGTACACGGTGAAAAAATAAAAAGGAGAAGAATTTTCTTAAAGGAGAGGAATATTTATCGCGAAGGAAAACATGAGCGCCAAGTCTTTAAAAAAAGATTCTGTCTATTTGTCCACGGAATATTTTATTTCTGGATCAGAAATGTTTCTTCGTGTAATGAAAGGGAAAATAGTAAATACAGTAGTACCCCAACGTACGAGTTTTAGGGGCTACGAGTTAGCTAAATAGATTGATATTAATTGAGATAGCTTGCTAGCTATATATATATATATATATATATATATATATATATATATATATATAATATATATATATATATGAGTAAAGAAATAACAAAAGACTATAATGCTAAATCTCTAAGTCTTTTGTTATTTCTTTACTTATATATTTGCACTGTGACTCTAACATTAAGAGCACACATTGAGCTCTCAAACTGCGACTTGGTTTTGTTTAAATAAAACTCTTGTGTCGTAAGGAAGATTTCTTCTCTGGACTTTTGGATTATATATATATATATATATTGAATGATATATATATATATATATATATATATAATATATATATATATATATATATATATAAGATTTCTGGATGTTTGTTTTTATAGAAGCATTGTTGAATAAAGTATGCTTCTAAAAACAAATATCCAAAAATCTTATTTCCTTCACCGGGGCATGGGTCTAATTTGTTGTTATTCAAATAAATAGATATATAGATAGATATTTATTGATTGAAATAGATAGATAAATAGATAGAAAAGAACGAATTCACTGAGATAGATAGATAGATAGATAGATAGATAGATAGATAGATATGAATTGACTGAGATAGATTAATTAATAGATAAATAGGAATTGAGATAGCTTGCTAGCTAGATAGATAGATATATAGATAGATATTCATTGATTGAAATAGATAGATAAATAGATAGAAAAGAATGAATTCAGTGAGATAGATAGATAGATAGATAGATAGATATGAATTGACTGAGATAGATTAATAAATAGATATGAATTGAGATAGCTTGCTAGCTAGCTAGCTAGATAGATAGATAGATAGATATATAGATATATATTCATTAATTGAAATAGATAGATAAATAGATAGAAAAGAATGAATTCACTGATATAGAAAGATAGATAGATAGATAGATATAAATCGATTGAGATAGATAGATAGATAGATAGATAGATATGAATTGACTGAGATAGATAAATAAATAGATATGAATCGAGATAGATAGATACAAGAATAGATAGAAAGGCATGACTTCAATGAGATTGAGAGATCCTTAAATAGATATACATTGACTGAGATAGATAGATAGATAGATAGATATGAATTGACTGAGATAGATAGATAGATAGATAGATAGATATGAATTGACTGAGATAGATAGATAGATGAATGGATAGATAGATAGATGGATGGATGGATAGATATGAATTTACTGAGATAGATGTATAGATAGATATGAATTGACTGAGATAGATAGATAGATAGATAGATAGATAGATAGAAATTTACTGGATAGATAGAAAGATAGGTATGAATTGATTGTGATAAATCAGATAGTATTAAATAGATCAATAAATCAGTTTAAAAAGCGTATTTAAAAAATTGAGCACGCATCTAAAATAAATAAAAACAAAAAAGGCTTCAGCATAAAATAACCCAATGGTAAATGGGCATTGAAAATGCCGTTAAACCCAACCAAACAACCAGTCAACTGAGAAAATTCATTTGATATACGAGGAAATTGAGTAACGAGTGCAACGAATTAAGCTCGTAAGTCAATGTACTACTGTGTTCCATTATTCACCTTTTTTATTAAACAAAAATGTCCCCGGTGTAGGGGATTATCTTCCTTTTGCCGGAAGAGTTATATTCTCGCTGCGTTGCTGTTTGTTCCCACAAGGGGACCTCTGGTATTTAAGCGCGTTCATTCAAAACGCTACTTCCTCTCTTTTAGCTGGACGTTTCTCAACGAACTGTTATGGGCTAGAGTCTATCTAGCCCCTCCTAGGTGGGGCTTTTGCCTCACCCCTTACACCGGCATAAAATAATCCAATGGCAAATGGGCATTGAAAATGCCGTTAAACCCAACCAAACAACCAGTCAACTGAGAAAATTGATTTGATATACGAGGAAATTGAGTAACGAGTGTAACGAATTAAGCTCGTAAGTCAATGTACTACTGTTTTCCATTATTCACCTTTTTTATGAAACAAAAACGTCCCCGGCATAAAATAACCCAAAGGCTGACATTCTGTAAAAACCAACCAGCCAACGATTCTTCTCTACACTATGAAGCGGTGATTCGGATAGTGCTAGCCACACTGATGAGACGTGAAATGTCGAAACATGGTGTCTGTGAATGACTTATATGTAGGTAATTTATAAGGAAGTGCGCCCCGGTCTCCCACCTCAAAAACCGCTATCCGGTGACTATCAAAATAACAACCCCAGCTCGTCGTAATTCTTGTTTATTTATCGTATTTGGTCGTAATTCTTGTTTATTTATCGTAATTGGTCGTAATTCTTGTTTAGATATGAAGATGGATAAATAGTTTTGAATAGACTGAGATAGATAGATAGATAAACAAACAAAATAATATAGATAGATACGAACAAATGGAGATAGATAGATAGATATTTTCGACAAGTTTTTGTATTTGGGGGGGGGGTCGCATCTTTTTTTGTCGTAATTCTTGTTTGTTTAAACTAAAATAAGACATTAAACAAACATGAATAAAAAAAATCTTAGTATTTAAAGTAATATAGATAAATATGAACAAATTGAGATAGATAGATAGATGGATAGTTTTGAATAGACTGAGCTGGGTTGTTATTTTAATAGTCACCGGGCAGCAACTCTTGAGGCAGGAGACCTGGACGCACTTCCTCATAAATTACCTATATGTAAATACAGAATAAATTAATAAATCAAAAAACGTAAAGATAACAAACGTTTGATGATTTTATAGGAGTTTCAAAATTATGGTACTAAGATTCTAAGTGTTTCCTTTATCTTGTCCAACCCTTGTAGATAGTATAAATGTGTTGTCATATTGTCGGTAATTTATGAGGAAGTGCGTCCCGGTCTCCTGCCTCAGAAATTGCTACCTGGTGACTATTAAAATAACGTCCCCAGCTATGTCGGTGTTACTTGAAAGAAAACAACCAACTTAGGGCGTTAAATGTATTTTAAAGGGTTCTCTTTTTGGCGTAATTCTTATTTATTTATCGTAATTTGTCGTAATTCTTGTTCATTTATAGAAATTTGTCGTAATTCTTGTTTATTTATCGTAATTTGTCGTAATTCTTGTTTAGATATGAAGATGGATATATAGTTTGGAATAGACTGAGATAGATAAACAAAATAATATAGATAGATATGAACCAATGGAGATAGATAGATATTTTCTACAAGTAAATGTATTTGTGGTGTGTCGCTTCTTTTTTGTCGTAATTCTTGTTTATTTAAACTAAAAACAAGACATTAAACAAACATGAATAAAAGAAAATCTGAGACGACATAGCTGGGGACGTTATTTTAATAGTCACCGGGTAGCAATTTCTGAGGCAGGAGACCGGGACGCACTTCCTCATAATTTACCTATTGTCTATTGAGAAGAAAATTATTGAAAATACTTTTTGTGCAGAAAATTTCAATAAGCACTCTCCGTATAAAATCTTATTATAGTTTATTATAGGCGTTGTAGTAACAGTTACCTGGGATTTAAAAAGTTGAAAATAAATCTATATTTATATATAAATTTTAAAAGATCTTTTATTATATATTTGTTTTATTATTATTATTATCTGCGTTATTCGGACTATTGTCCCCCCATCTTCATTGTTATTTGTACAACGTTTCGGCCGATATGCCCCCCGGCCTTCTTCAGGTATTTCTTGTCGGACTCGGGAAATACCTGAAGAAGGCCGGAGGGCATATCGGCCGAAAAGTTGTACAAATAACAATGAAGATGGGGACAATAGTCCGAATAACGCAGATAATACTAATCATCAAGCCTCATCTCAAACATTCAGAGAAATTGTTTATTATCTTTTATTTTTTTGTATATTATTGTTTTAAGTTATTTTTTTATTATTATTCTTGTTTGTATTTTTCTTTTTGTTGTGAGATTTTAAGGGGTCAAATAAGAACAAAACAACGGGTAACGTTTGCGCCAATGCCCTTCAAAAAAGCATTCATCCATTTGTCTCCCCCCCCCCTGCAATGAGGGAATAAAAGGACAGACTGGGGTCTCTCGACTAGGTGAGACAACCAGCCTAGGAGAAGGAAAACTCTGAATTCGAAACTGGTTTACTACTCTTGAAATTGATTTTATGGCACATCTTGCCCGTGGGTGAGGGGTTGGTTAACTACATATTTTAGGAAGTGTGAGAAGTATTAGATCATCTGCATAATCAACATCTGTAATAGATTCTCCGGAATACCATCTGCATCTTGCCTTTTAAGCGGGAAGCGTATTTTTTTTAACTTCCGGAATATATAAACAATGATATTTCTCGATAAAAACCTTTTAAAGTCCTTACTACGATGTCGCATTCCAGTACGTTATCCATTATGCCACGTGACCATCCCCCCATCCGTTTCCTTGCTGATGGGATTTGCAGAGATAAATATATTGATAAGAATACGCTGAGATAGATAGCTATGGACAGACTTGGATAGATAGATAGCTATGAATAGACAGAGATTGATATAATATATATATATATATATATATATATATATATATATATTATATATATAGAGAGAGAGAGAGAGAGAGAGAGAGAGAGAGAGATGAACAGACTTGGATAGATAGATAGCTATGAATATATATAGAGAGAGACAGAGACAGAGACATACAGAGACATACAGAAAGAGAGAGAGAGAGAGAGAGAGAGAGAGAGAGAGAGAGAGAGAGAGAGAGAGAAAGATAGAGAGAAAAAGAGTGATAGATAGATAGATAGATAGATATGAACTGACTTGGATAGATAACTATGAATAGATTGATATATATATATATATATATATATATATATATATATATATAGAGAGAGAGAGAGAGAGAGAGATAGAAGAGAAAGAGAGAGAAAGAGAGAGAGATACAGACACAGACACAGAGGCACAGAGAGACACAGAGAGAGAGGGGAAGAGAGATTAATAGATAGATAGATGGATAGATATAAATTGAGATAGATAAATATATAGATAGATATGAACAGACTGGGATATATAGATAGATAGATATTTTTAAAAGGAATGAAATTGAAATTGATTGAACAACGGATATCACGGCTCTTCCGCGTGGCGTTATAACAACCCACGAGGCGCGTGTTTATAACGTCCAAAACAAAAAACACACAAAACCGCGTCCATTTCAAAAACAGTCTCTGAAGATGAAGTTTCTTCGAAATTGGTTTGACCCTTGATATTATTTTATTTTTATATACGGATTGTAATTGCCTTCTTAATATATATATATATATATAACAAAATAGTAGGTTACAGTGTTAACGAGAAGGCTAATTTGCACATTGATCTTAAAAATCGGGAACCTTCTCGAAACTTTCTTGTCGTTGTCGGGAGCCATCACGGATCTTTGAACCTAACCCTTTATTTATTCCACGGGGGAATCCTGTTCTCATTCCGCTAACCATAGCTGGGGTAGGAGCTGTGTTAATTATTTTTCTATGTTACTGCCGCCGGTCAGGATTGAACCTGGAACCCAGAGATAACTGTCACTTAGAACTGTCTTAACCTAACTACCTTATCCACTAGGCCATGTGTCCAATTGGATAATTCAGTGTGAATTTTGAGAACTTATAAACCTAATGTCTTGTTTTTGGCTAGAATATCTAGCTATTTATTTTATGTATGATTTTTTACCTAGACTCATTTTTTTTAATATATAAATAAAACATCTTTGACATAAAATAACCCAAAGAGTTGACATGCCGTAAAAGCCAATGAATAAAGAAAGAAACAAACATATAAATGCCATTTTATGCTAGAGGGCAATGACTGAGGGTCTTAGTGTCCTGGGTCTGATGCTAAACTGCAAACAAATAAACAAACAAATAAATTGACCATGTCAATGCTGTTGAAATGAACCTGCCTCTTCATTTCTTTTAAGGATTTAATTTTTGTCAGTTCGGGATCCATCCCCCACAAACCTCAAGTATTGCCTGACACGTCTGTTCAATTCGTTCTTTTTTATCACAACTCATTTTATGTCTAGAGGTTTAAAATCATGTCCACTTTTTTACTTTTGTAGCCCCAATTTCGGGACTTTAAATTCTCATAACTTTTGAACTACTGGGGATATTTGCATAATTCAAACAGTTTTGAACTCCATTTACAAAGCTCTATATAACTAACATGATTAAATAATAATAATAACCTAAAATAAAGCTATAATTCTGATATCGATTATATTTTGTTTTTCTCTTCCTCTAAAGTGTTGACTTATGGCTGATTTATAATTTTAGAAACATTACATTAAATAATTTTAGAAACATTACATTAAATAATTTTAGAATATTAAATGTAAAACATATTGTCCCATAACCTTATTATGTCATGGATTCCCAACTCATGTATCCATGAAAAATCACATGTCAATCCCATAATCCATATGTTTAGTACTATCTACAAATTTTTAGATGTATTAAAAATAAATTACATGTGTAATATATTTATTTGAACTTTTGTGATACAATTTCATAGATGGTAAAGCAATCTAATTTTAACACAGAAGATACCTTAATTTTTTGCCTCAATAAAACCATTATTGAGGCCAAAAATTAAGGTCTCTTCTGTGTTAAATATAGAAAAATATGAATGTAAAAAATATGTTTAAAACATGAGTAAAGAATTGAATACCCAACAATAATGAATAAAAGAAAAACATCTTCAGCAGAGAATTGGCCAAAGGTTGATATGCCAAAAAATCCAACCAACCAACCAATTTGAATTTCTGTGATCCAATTTCTTAGATGGTTATTGAATCAGGGAGATTAGATGATGGAGATGGTAGTTCTTACTTGTTTATTCGCTGCTCCTGCTTCTAACTCAGCCGCCATCTTCATTATGCTGACTTCTCTTCAGGGCTTTCTGTTAAGGTTTGGTTCTTCCTTCTTGTTGAACTGGTCATTCCTTGTTTTTAATAATTAATTAACAAGACTTGGTTGTTTTCTGATAAAGCTTTTATTTAACAACCCAGCCCATAACCCGTGAAACAGGACTGTATGTGAATGAAAATACATATGGTAGGTTGAGCTTTCTGGAGTTGGAATTTTCTAATAACTGCCAGCTAAGCAAAACTTGCATAGGTCTCCTTAATACGGATGGAGTACTCTAGTATGTCTATAAAAGTAAAATTACATTCCTTTTTGACTAATGAAAAACAAAGTTCAAATATTCTTTATCCGTGAAGAAAACGTAAATTGGTCTCTTCTGTGTTAAATATACAAAAATATGAATGTAAAAAATATGTTTAAAACATGAGTAAAACATTGAATACCCAAGAATAATGAATAAAACAAAAACATCTTTAGCATAGAATTGGCCAAAGGTTGATATGCCGAAAAAGCCAACCAACCAACCAACTATCAAATATACAAACAAACATCGACCATCGCCTGATACGTCTGTTTCTTTTTAAACCCTTTGTTATCCCGACCCCTATACACATACACCCCAGCCTCCATCCGGTCTTCCCACTCCACACCCACCCCCACCCTCAAAGTCCGACTTAAATCGTGCATGGTAATTCCGCTCCTTCAGACTGAATCAAAGCAGCGATTGTCACTATCCGGGATGATCGGATATTATTCTTGGATCCGACAAACAGAAAAGAGGAAAATAAAGAGCGAGACGGGGTATGGCGTCCGGGTTAAGGATGCTGAGTGGCGGGGATATTCGGGAAAAGAAAGAAAAACTGCCATGAACGAATGATGGGCAGACCTGGGTGGTGTGGGGGTACAGCCAGTCAGAAAAAGCTTAATTAGATATTAGCAGAAACGAGCCGGAATTTCACGAATTGATGAACCGGGTATATGGGGTGGGGTTAGAATCCGGGAGGACAGGTAGGGTTGTAGCATATTCAGGCTGATAAACCTAAAAAGGCTTAGACAGGAGCCGGCCGGGGTGAGTAGGGGCGTAACCTTCGTTGAATAGGAAGCCCGGTAAAACGGCATTGGAACCTGTCCGCGCGCGCCAAGATTCTCGAAGCCAACAAAAAATTCTGATGATGGGAAAATATGCAGGGAGGGGTCGTCACGGTGACAGAATTGGCAGAAGGGGGTGTTAAAAATGAATGAATCACTTAGGCAGAAGTCTGTCTTAATAGAGATGATCTAGCCTCACACAAACAGACCGTATTCCATAGCAGTTCCTGAACATGAGATTCACAGACCCAGCATCTGCTGTAATGGGGGATGTGCCAAAGCCTTGGATACACAATATATCTAATGAAATGTTAAGATAATATTATTAAAACAAAAAGGCGCCAAATTCGTCTGACACAGAGCCAGGATCAGGCAGCAAGTGGCATTAGTCTCTGCATTAATACATTTGTTATATCTATCTATCTCCCTCTCTCTCTCTCTCTTTCTCTCTCTCTCTCTCTCTCTCTCTCTATATATATATATATATATATATATATATATATATATATATATATATGATGGCAGCAAACTCGTATTCAAGTATTGCTATTGCTTGATATAGTAACAATAATAATAATAACAAAAAAAAAATTGAAAGGATAAATAAATAAAGGAAATACATTTTTGAATGGACATAAATGGTTTAATGAAGTGACAACACGTGTTTCGGCCGAGAGTTTGTCCGTATACACATTGTATTCTATTTATTATTATTTTATTTCATATTTAAAATAATAATAATAAAAAGAATTCAAAGAGTACATGAACAAACTTTTGGCCGAAACATGTGTTGGCATTTCCTTAAACCATTTTTATCCATTCAACAATTTATTTCCTTTATTTATTTATCCTTTCAACATATATATATATGTATATATATATATATATATATACATACATATATATATATATATATATATATATATATATACGAGTGTGTGTCAAAAGGTAATGACATTTTGTTTAAAACAGGTAAAATTAAACACAGGAACACATATCATACATCAAAATGAAGCTGGTCCTCTGTGGATTATATCCCTACTTCTCCACATAGTCACCGTTTCTCTCAATAGCAATGTTCTACTTTCAAATGAGAGTATGTATCCCTGTCCCGTAAAATTCTGTTGACTGTTCTTTGAGCCACTTTTTCACAACAGATTTCACTTCCTCGTCACTGGGAGGTTTGAGAGACAAAGGTTATTCTAGTGACGAGGAACTGAAATCTGTAGTGAAGAAGTGGCTCAAAGAACAGTCAACAGAATTTTACGGGACAAGAATACGATACATGCTCTCATTCAAAGATATTCATTGCTATTGAGAGAAACGTGGACCCTTTAAGTCTTTGGTGCTCATTGAGCTCATGAGGAACTCATTTATCGAGCTTTTTTTACCTTTGCAATACTCTGTAAATGGCGGGAAACTGTTGCAATGCTGACACAAAGTGTCTGAGACATTTCTCTGACATTTTGTCATGGATTTTGCCCAACAACTGCCTGCAATTGTTCATTGTCAAGACTGCATGTCCATCCTCTACCTTCTTCATTTTCAAGACTCTCATCTCCACTGCGGAATTTCTGGAACCACCTTCGTACTGTCCGATCACTTGTGGATTCATCTCCCCATCCTTTGTTGATATTGGCAGCAGTTTCGGAGGCATTGTGCCCAAGCTTGAACTCATGCAACATAAGAAGGCGAAGGTCATGTTTAGGCACGTTCATCTTTGAAGGCCCCTATTTTTCAAAAATACTTTCTATCTGAAAATAAATTAAATTTTATTTTTGAGCACACACTAATTATTATATATGCAAATTTACCTGAAATAAACAGAAAATTCTATGTTAAATGACATTTCAAAACCGAGCACTTCAATCGGCCATTATTTTGTAACAACCTAATATATATATATATATATATATATATATATATATATGCTCCCAAAACCCGGTAGAGCTCTCTAGGGGTGGCTTAATTTAACTTTCACTGCCAGCATATATAAAGCAATGATCGTCCGTTCACAGATTGGATCTCTCTGCTGATCGTAAAATATATAAACAAAGTATGTATTTAATAGTTTAAACACAACCCCTTTACCGCAGTTGTCAAATGGCTGAGAGCTTAAGAAGTCGGATTTCGCTTCTGGTCAGAGGTAGTTGTTGTGTCTAGCCACACTGAAGAGGTGTGAAATGCCTAAATATGTGTCTGTGGATTATATATATATATATATATATATGAATATTAATAATCTTTTACAAACAATGGTTTCTTCAGGGTCTTTTGTAAATATGCAAGTATGATTTTTCAAATCAAAATTTAATATATATATATATATATATATATATATATATATATATATATATATATATATATATATATATATTGCAGTTACCATTATATCTAGCAACCAAACTAGTATAAAATACTATTTACTTCTGGATTTTTTCCGACTTAAGTTTCTCGTAGTTGCGTGAATCTTCAGGGTATACCTTAAAGATGCACGCTAATGCGAGAAACATAAATCGGTAGTTTTTAAACCATTCGATTTTAAACGCGTGTATATATATATATATATATATATATAATATATATATATATATGTATATATATATATATATATATATATAATATAATTAAAAAGTTACTACCACGTTTTCATTTTAGTAGCATAAGTAGTTAATCCAAAAGGGCTCAATATATTTCGTAAATTATAGAGCATTTATTGTGGTAGAAAAAAGTTTTCCTCACTTCCACGGTTTTGGTGTTCAAGCTACACCTTCCTCAGAAGAACTCTCACCTGAGGAAGGTGTACATTAATATATATATATATATATATATATATATATATAATATATAATATATATATAATGAGAATAGATAAAAGGATATGAAAACAACACAATATGCTGTTAAAGTGAAAACATTTTGTAACATATTCATAGCTAATATGGACCAATATTTCGATTTTATAAAAATCATTTTCAGAGCTTGTTTATACTCCGTACTATCAACAGCAGAGACGAAAGTGATATGAATTCAAAACGAAAACCATGATGCTGCAAAAAAGTTATGTGGTAGTTTCAAATATGAGCAATTCCGCCACACTTATCTCGGTCACCGAATCATGTATCTCTTATTGTAACAGTTTTTGAAAAAAGAAGACATATTCCAAGTACAAGATACATGATTTGGTGACCGAGATAAGTGTGGCGGAAGTGCTCATATCTGAAACTATCACATAACTTTTTTGCAACATCATGGTTTTCTACTCTGCCTCCAGCTATGGGTAGAGCAGCCTGGGCTCTTTAACATTGGTTAGGCAACCAGTCTAGGAGAAGGAAAACTCTGAATTCAAACCTTTTACACACGGCTTGGGGTGGTTATTACTAGAATAGGCTCAATCCTAATTAGTTATCTATTTCACTAATTTTAATAATTTTTTTGTTTGTCTTTCTTATTTTGATATCGGTCCTCGCCAACTCAGCGTATGAGTAGCACAGAGAATTGTTTTTGCCAACTGAGGTGGGGCGCCACACCTACCATCAGCTCCTCACTTTACCGCACAGAGCTCTGTGCTACTCATACACTGAGTGGGCGATGGACGGTATCGAACCTGGTACCTTGTGGTCCCTAGCCCGACACTCTACCGACTGAGCTAAATACTTTTTTCGATATTGAACTATTCTGCGATAGCTCTTAAGCAAATATATCAAACGTTGTAATTAGCTCAGTCAGTAGAGCGTTCGGCTAGAAACCACAAGGTTCCTAGTTCGATACCGGTCCCCGCCAACTCAGCGTATGAGTAGCACAGGGATTTGTGCGGTAAAGTGAGGAGCTGATGGTAGGTGTGGCACTCCACATGACACGCAAAACAATCTCCTTTATCTGATGTTAGTGAAAAGGGGATAGACTCCCTCGCTGATTGGCTAATACTGACTTTAGGCCACCCCGACGAATTTACTTACTTATATAGAAACCAATTAAAATACAATTATAAAATCTATTAATAATGGAGATTGTCTGTATTTCTGTCTGTAATAAAAACTACGTCAAAGCTCTACGTCAGAGCTTACGTCACAATATTCTTATGCTATATACACCCAAAATTTGAGTAAGCAATTTTAAAAATTGTTTTTTACTCTCGTCTCTCGTTTTTTGTTTTTTTTTACAGTAACAAGAAGTTAACTAAAAAGTTTACAACTAAATCAATACCTGCGATTTTGTGTAAAATTGATGTGGAAAATATTCAAAATAATTGTTTGATTATTACATGCACGCAACATTTTATTTGAGAGGGAAGGGGCTCAGTTTTCATATTAAATTGATTTTTTAATTTTTTTGTTTTTGTTTTTTTACCCCTTTAATATATAAGAGTATTTTGCTTACTTATGATACAAACCCTCTGACATTGAATTTTTAACTTCCACTCTCTCAGGCAATGTCTTTCAAAAATTAATTTTTTACGACATCCGGAGGGTGTTTTCTGTTGCTAATAATAATAATAATAATAATAATAATAATATATAATTTTCTTTTGTTTTTAAAGATTTTTCGGAACAGCGACCTTCATGCCTTTCATGTAGCACTTAAACGACAGAGACAAGTGCTTGACATCACTGTAGTATCCAATTAGGACAAGACGTTAAAGAAAGTGGGAGTTGCCCCAAAGGAACGCAAATTGGATGGATTCCACCCCGACAGACGCTCGTTACTTAATGGCGTCACGGCGATGCCAGGATTCCTCGAAATGTCTTTGCAAATGGCATCGTTTAACAGACTCTTGAATTCCGTGCGTCCCCCCGGTACTTTAGACTCGCTAATTTCGAGCAGGCGCCGCGTCAGGGAGGTAGCAAGTGGCAGAGAGCGCTGAAAAGAAGAAAGAAATAAAGAAAAAAGCCAAAAGGAGGAAATAGCTGCGCCAATGGCTGGTCACTTGGGGGATTGTAGACTAAACTTTGGTCACGCGAGGGTCAGCACCGGACACGTGGGAGCCATCAGCTCTAAAGAGATGGAATTTCGCTAAAAATATATCTTTTCTCACCTAGATTCTATCTCGGAAAAAAATCTTCAATTTGACACGAAGCTTTGTAATTCGAGGAATGAAATCAGTTCTTATAAATCCCGAAGGCAAATAGCGCTAAATGAAACGATTCAAAACAAATTTCCACGCAGGTAAAAACAAAAACGGAAGATTATTACTAACTAGCGGGACCTGTGGATATACCACAGTATGATAATCTACTAATTACAATGTTTGATATGTTTGCTAAAGAGCTATTGCAGAACAGTTCAATATGGAAAAAGAGCGTTCGGCTAGAAACCATAAGGTTCCTAGTTCGATACCGGTCCTCGCCAACTCAGCGTATGAGTAGCACAGAGATCTGTGCGGTAAAGTAAGAAGCTGATGGTAGGTGTGGTGCTCCACCTCAGACGCCAAAAACAATCTCCTTGGTCTAGCGCTATTGAAAAGGGGATGGACTCCCTTGCTGACTAGCTGATACCGACATTAGGCCGCCCCCCGTCTATAATAAACTTGATTTAACTCTCTCTCTCCACACCTCTCTCTCTCCCCCCTCTCTCTCTCTCTCTCTCTCTCTCTCTCTCTCTCTCTCTCTCTCTCTCTCTTCATCTTTTCAGAAATAGAAAAAAGATTAGCGTTATCACTTCCGCACTCCCAGTCTTTCCATCTATCTTTTCCCTTACTCTCTTTCTTTCTTTTTTCTTTCTTATATTTTTTCTGTTTAACATGTCCCTTTTCGAAGAACAGCACGTAGACAATAAGAAAAGATAAGTTTCAAGCGGACCACACACAACATTCACAAGAAATAAGAAATTCGTGCTTATGCATAACTAGATAATCAGGATTTACATTTTTTCATTTAATATCGGAAGATCTCTTTTTAAGCAGAGGGTGTTGCAAGATTATAACTGTTGTACTTTTAAGGAACACGAGTATTAATATATAAATTTGGTCAGCATATTATGAATAATTGCAGGATTGTCTGGGCATTTGAACTTTGGTATGGCAACCGAACGAGGAGATGGAAAACTTCAACATCTATCTATCTATATATCATTTATATATTTTGAGTATTGACTCTTGAAAATTAAGTTTTTGTAAAGATTATATGAATAAGATATAATGAAAAAACAGACGATGTTTACAACTGAAATAGGCTCATCAGAAGAGAAAGTGTGCAAACCGTTTCGGGGCCAATTCTCTTGACGGTTTAAAAAACAAAAATAAGACGGGAAAAAGACCGTTAGTAAAAACAGAATGCTGCTAGTCAAACGTTGGAATTAATAAAAAAAAAAAATTTAAAAAAAATTGTGCTGTCTGTATTAAAAATAATATGAATTTTATTTAAAAATAAAATGAATTTTATTTAAAAATAAAATGAATTTATTTAAAAATAAAATGAATTTTTAAAATAAAATTCATATTATTTTTAATACAGACAGCACAATTTTTTTTTTTTTTTTTTTATTAATTCCAACGTTTGACTAGCAGCATTCTGTTTTTACTAACGGTCTTTTTCCCGTCTTATTTTTGTTGATGACCGACCCACGTGCGGTTGATACATTATAATGCAATAGGGTCCTCATATTAGTTGAGGATGGGCCGGGTGTTGCTTTTTAAACCGTCAAGAGAATTGGCCCCAAAACGGTTTGCACACTTTCTCTTCTGATGAGCCTATTTCAGTTGTAAACATCGTCTGTTTTTTCATTATATCTTATTCATACTGTCGGATTAATTTCCATTTTATTTTCACAAAGATTATATGTAGATATAAATCTGGCAGTCTTTACAACTGAACATTGTCACTGGCATGTATTCTTAAGAAGCAAGTTAGACATTGTTTACCCTATAAAAAATGTTCAGAACAAAATTCAAAATATCTTTATTTATTTCAATTGTATCATACAGAACTTTTTTTTAATTCATACCTTGTAATGTATACTTGAAACTTGGAAGCAAATTTTCACCTTGGAAAATCTGTAACTTTTGATATGCAAAATTTGCACTAATCTCATTTCACATTAAAATGATATGACACTTTCGAATGAACTCCTCTTAAGAAATCGACTTTGTGTTGCATCTTTGCTCGTGCGGAGGAGTTTGTAAATAAAGACAATAACCCAACGGTTACACTTATCATGCAATATATATATATATATATATATATATATATATATATATATATATATATATTAATCCGACAGTATGGAATTTAACATTTTTGAAAAAACAAATGATGTTATATAATTGCTGACAGAAATCTGTTTCAACCGGCTCGATAAAACGGTCATCATCAAGAGCAACATATGAGAGAAATATATATATATATATATATATATATATATATATCGCACAAACAAAAATACGCACACGTACAAACAAAAAAAAACATTTCACATCACGTAAACAGGCAAACACGCAACGCAAGAATACAGTTAAAAAGACGCACACATTCGACCATTTACACCATTTCTGTCATTAAAAAAAAACATTTTGTTTACCTGATGAATGCTTTAGCAGGAAACCATTTGTAGTAATATCGTTTACAATTAAATGAATAAAAGCTAAAACTCTTATTTGTCACTTCATTCAACTATATATATATATATATATATATATATAAAAGCAGGATGTGACGCATAGTCAATTTCTTAAGCGGAATTTAACAGATTTGAAGGTTTCCTTCTCCTAAATGGTTACCTAGACAATATATATATATATATATATATATATATATATATATATATATATATATATATGTAGGAAGATAGGAAGGTTGGAGTAAAAATTGCTTTGAATAAAGTCAGACTGAAGATGTTATTCGCGTGAGAAGGACGAAATATTTCTCTCCTACTTCTACTTGTCTGAGTCATTATTTGTTGTTCACTTTTCCTTATACCTCACCACACACACACACACACACACACATATATATATATATATATATATATATATATATATATATATATAGCCAAGGATATAGTTTGAATAAGACTGTAAATCTAACATCATGCGCATGTACGGAACCGGTGTAGGAGAATAAAACACCGAGTTAAACCTCGTAAACTACACTTAAGAAACTGACTTTGTGTCACATCCTACATTCTACTCGTGCGGATTGGTTGATATATATATATATATATATATATATATATATATATATATATATATATATATACATTTACATTTCCCATCGCGTGAAAAACTCTTCATATAAGCGCTAAAAAATTTGGTTTTTAACATCTCAACCATTTCACGACTGGTTTTTGACATCGCAACCATTGATCTCATCTGATGATTGGATTACCATGAAACTTTAAGTTATGAGTGTGAAACCATAATATTACCATTGATTATTATATATATATATATATATATATATATATATATATATATATATATATATATATAGCTACGGTTATAACTTAAATAAAACTGTAAGCCTAATACCATGTACATCCACTGTAATCGGTATAGCAGAAGAAAACTCTGAATTCAAACTTGGTAAACTCCGCTTAAGAAATTGACCATGTGTCACATCCTACTCAAGCGGATGGGTTGGTATATTATATATATATATATATATATATATTATATATATATGTATATATAAAGCCAATGATATAAGTTGTAAATCTAATAATCCTTACTCTCCCCTCAGCAGAATACTCCGGCCAAACAACTTCGATAAAGTAATGATTAAAAACTGAGTAAGTAACATTACACTAGCCCGGAGAAAGCAGGACTTTTTTCTCTCACCAACCCTCGCACGCTAACCCACGATTCTCCTTATTTCCTCCTTCCTTCCTTCCTTCCTTTCTTCCTTTCTCTCTTTTGAGATAATTGTTCATTTAGATTCTATCTCTCCCTTTTGCAGATCATCGTAGCCTGTTGTCCCGAACTATTTGGTCGTCTGTATATAATTCCAGCATAAGAAAAAAAAAAGACATATAATGTCTTGATATTATTGACTTTCTTACTTGCTTATTGTTACACGTGGCTAAATGCATTTATTCCGTATTCGCAATGTAATTTCCTTAGACCGGTTTTCTCTACTTTTGAGATAAGAACCATTTTCTGATACTCAACTGTCTCTAGATAATTTACTTATGTCCAGAAACTCTCGTTGGCCGAGGAGCGCTCCAAAAGTAATGCTTCCCATCAATTGCTACTGAAAATTACAATACATAAACAGAGCACAATAATACCGTTGGATAGGGCAAGTTTTCAGCTACAAAGCACTATTTTTCTACAGAGTCACTATCAGGGGTTTTGTCTTTTTGGATATTGTTGTATACTGTGACTATTAGCGGGTCCTTACGTCTATTTACAAGGAAACTACAATATGTACATATTCAGCATTCTTTACTTATAAATATAGCAACTATTATATATATATATATATATATATATATATATATATATATATATAAGTAAAAGTAAAGTCATCGGGGCGACCTAAAGTCGGTATCAGCCAATCAGCGAGGAAGTCTAACCCCTTTTCACTTACGCTAGACCAAGGAGATAATTTTAGCCTCTGAGGTGGAGCGCCACACCTACCATCAGCTCCTTACTTTACCGCACAGATCCCTGTGCTACTCATACGCAGAGTTGGCGAGGACCGGTATCGAAGTAGGATATATATATATATATATATATATATATATATATATATAGTTGAATAAAGTGACAAATAAAAGTGTTAGCTTTTATTCATTTATTTGGGAACGATATTACTACCAATGGTTTCCTGCTAAAAGCATTCATCAGGCAAACGAAATATTTTTTTCTTTAAATACCAGAAATGGTGTTAATGGTTAAATGTGTGCGTTTTTGTAACTGTATTCTTGTGTTGCATGTTTACGTGTTTACGTGATGGCGTATTTTTGTTTCACACACACAAAAAATACGCACACGTACAAACAAAAGAGCATTCGACATCACGTAAACACGTAAACAAGCAACACGAGAATACAGTTAAAAATCGCACACATTTAACCATGTGTCATTTCTGTCATTTAAAAAAAAACTATTTCGTTACCTGATGAATGCTTTTAGCATGAAACCATTGGTAGTAATGTCGTTCCCAAATAAATGAATAAAAGCTCAAACTTATATTTGTCACTTCATTCAACTATCAACACTCTATCACAGATATTGAGCACTCTTCTAATAACACTGTACGTTGGATTACTATCACTCTTTCTAGTATACTAGTGCCAACCATACACAATAATATATATATATATATATATATATATATATATATATATATATATATGGGTTTTCAGTTACAAAGCACTATTTTTCTACAAAGTCATTATTAGGGATTTTTGTCTCTTTGGCAAGCGTTGAATGCTGAGGTTATTATCGGGTTGCACCGAAAATAATGCCCCCTATTTATTTACAACGAAACTACAAAGAGGTACATGGAGAGCAATAACACCATTGGATAGGGCACATTTTCAGCTACAAAGCACTATTTTCACACAGAGTTACTATCATTCGCTTTGCCTTTTTCTACAGAGTCACTATTAGTGGTTTTGTCTTTTTGGTTCATGTTGCGTGCTGTGAGTATTAGCAGGTCGCCCTTAAAGTAACATTTTCAGCTACAAATACTATTTTCCCATAGAGTCACTATCACTCGCTTTGTTGTATGATGTGACTATTAGCGAGTCGCCCCGAAAGTAATACCTCCTGTTTATTTACGTAATATTACAATAGATTGATGTAAACTGTGACTATTAGCGGGTCCTTACGTCTATTTACAAGGAAACTACAATATGTACATATTCAGCACTCTTTCTTATAAATATAACAGACTATGATATATATATATATATATATATATATATATATATATATAAGTACGTAATAAACATTGTGTTTATTTGATATGGCTTTTTAGCCGACAATTTTTGGAGGATATGTGCTTAATTGAAGTCATACCTAATTTTTGAAAATTAATTAGTTAATAATTATTGAATTTTAGGCCGGTATATATGTTCAAATGTATGGCTAAACAGACCGAGAAAATGTCAATCCCTTATAGGCCCAGAAAATATCACCTACTTTTGAAAGTATTCAACGTTTCGATATATTTGGCTTTTCTGATGGAATCAGTGTAGGAATCCACCAAATATTTTAACACGAGCAGAGGGAATTAATAGCAGAAGGAGCTCACAAGTTACTTTTAAAACAAACAGTATATATATATATATATATATATATATATATATATATATATATATATATATCAGCGAATTATTTATAATAAAATGAAGACTTCAGTCATAATTTTCCTCAGACATTGCGTGTCCATTTTCCAACATTTATTTTTACTAAAACTCGTTTCAAATTTTAAAATGATTGCGAGAAAAATCTTAATAAAAATATGTGGTAAGTCTACTAAGTAATAAAAGTGATTTCGATGCGTAGAATTCATTGATGCAAAAAAAGCTATCAATTCTAAGAATTGGCAGAGATATGAGAAATTTAATCATCTATTATAATGTTTACAAATTTCGAATTTCATTAATATTCTAGATGTTGATTTAATTGGCTTCATTGATAATTTCGATCTGTAGAATGTATTGATTTTAAATGGAGCGCTTTATTCGAAGGATTGGCTATGATTAAAGACGTACAATAGGTATATGGAGGACAATAGTACCGTTGCATAGGGCAAGTTTTCAGCTACAAAGCACTTTTTTCCCATATATTCACTGTAATTCGCTTTGTCTTTATCTACAGAATCACTATCAGTGGTTTTGTCTTTTTGGCTAGTGTTGTATGCTGTGAGTATTTGCGGGTCGCTTTAATTACTCCTTCTCTATTTACAAATAAACTACAATAGACAAGGAGAGCAATAACACCATTGGATAGGGCAAGTTTTCAGCTACAAAGCACTATTTTCCCATAGAGTCACAATCAATCGTTTTGTTTTTTTTCTACTTTCACTATCAGTGGTTTTGTCTTTTTCGCTCGTGTTGTATGCTGTGAGTGTTAGCGGATCGCCCCAAAAGTAATGACTCCTATTTATTTACAAGGAAATTAATAAGACATATTATAGGATTTTAGTTTTTTAGACATGTGTTACATAGTTAGTAGATCCCTAATACTTTTATAAGGTATTGTAGAAATCATTATGGCGATTAGTACAGCTGATGGCCTTGAGAGTGAGTGACAGCGTTTGACCTCACTCTGACCTTGCTTTTCGGGGATGGATCGTGAGAACCGGAAGGGCAATAGAAGGCCCTCTTCCGGTTTAAGGAATATAGTCAGTTTTAGTCAGTTAGAAGTTAGAAGCCAAGCTAGCAAGATGTGAGTCTCACTGCGCAGATTGTCTTGTCTGGGAATCTACTTATAAAGTAACATCATCGTAAATCGAAGTCTTGTGTTTATTATTAAAAACTAACAATGACACAGGGCTTCTGATAACAAGAAATCCTAGCAACAGAAACCAGACCCGAAGTCCCCAAGAAACACCACGACAAGACCAGACCAAGATGTTAGAAGATAGATGATCAGAATAGCAAATCCGACCAGAAGAATAGACGACCAGAGTAAGAAGAAAGGTATATAACGTTATATAGATTTGGTACGGTGAAAAGACCAGTATATAACACATGAACTCAGTTTTATCAGACTTTACGTATAGGCCGATGTTTCATGCTGCCTTTTCAAGGCTGTGTAGCCAGGTGTATTTGCGAGTAGTGTTAGGTCATCAGCATCGTCCGCATCTGTGATAGTCTGTGCGGAATATCGCCTGCTTCTTGTTTTTTTTAGTGTGAGACCCTTTTCTTTTATGGGATCTAGTGATGTTTGGAGTACGTAGTCTAGGAATATATATGGCGCTAGTGAGTTCATGTCTTTTAAAAACAAAAGAGACATCTCAACTATCGATGGCAAACTCCTAAACTCGTAGAACAATTTAGGTAGGCAGTAATATCTCCTGCACAGAAAACGATGTTAATGCACGCATAGGAAAGACATGGTCCGCTATAAATAATCAGTCATATGGAATCCAATCTCACAGACAAGTTAAAGAGACAATTCTTCCTTGCTCTTTCTTGTCGTGTCAGTACTGCTGTATGGCGCACCACTTGGACCCTAACGAACGCGACTAGAGAATAAACTAGATGGGAGCTGCACAAGAATGCTGCGTGTGATCCTGAACAAGACGTGGAAACAACACTCCACAAGAAAAACAGCTGTACGGCCACCTGCCTATATATCACCCAAACCATCCGAGTAAGACGGACAAGACACGCGGACACTGCTGGAGAAGCAAAGACGAACTCATAAGTGACGTCCTCAGTGGAAGCCAGCACATGGGCACGCCAGTGTGGGCCGACCAACAAAGGCGTACATTGACCAGCTCTGTGTGGATACAGGATGCTGCATTGAGGACCTTCTGAGAATGATGAGTGATAGGGACAGATGGAAAGAGATTATCATGGGTATCCGTCTAACAGCGCGACATGATGATGATGATGATAGGATTTTAAACGCACTAATAACAAAAGAATATTCTTTATTATTAATTATTATTTTATATTATTATTATTATTATATTATTATTATTATATATTTAATCGGTTTCCACAAAAAATCATTCGTAGGATTGATTATGTTTGGAGAATCTGTATATTAATACGCGTGTTCCTAAATCTTCCGTCCGTTCTCATCCTGCAACACCCTCTGGTTAAAAATGAGACCTTCAAAATCGTACAAGATGCAATGCAAAAATGTAAAGCTAGATTATTGTGTGTCACTTAATCGCAGATTTCTTATTTGTCCCATTTTATTTTACCCAATTTTAAAAACGAAACATTTCAAATTGTCTTGCGTCGCTTAAATGCCCAAAATAAAATTAAAATCAATTGAAAAATAAATGAAGTTACATGTTTGTTTTATTTGTATTATTGAAATTGTGAATTATGGAATATATATGGTAATTTTGATCTTATGTCGTCCCAGCCTCCTGCCTTAATTTACGCTATGTTTAACGAGCCAGTGTCAGGCAAATTTCTGGCCACAATTAGCTTTTTTCGAATCGTGTTTTTGTCACTTTTTGTCGGGACGTTAATGTAGATATTCTAAACGCCCCTTTCCCAGAATTTTACCGGCAAATCAATGCGAATATTTTGCATTTTGCGTTGTTTAATTAAATTATCATACTGTGGTATATCTAAAGGTACTGCTAGTCAAGTTATTGTACTTTGTTACGATATTGAAATATTTCGCAATAGCTCTTAAGTAAACATAGCAAACGTTGTTTTAATTAGATTATTATACTGTGTTGTATACACAGGTCATGCTAGTTAATAATAATAATAATAATAATAATAATAATAATAATAATAATAATAACCATATACTCTGCGAATGTAGCAAACTAGCACAACGAGAATACAAAACTAGACACGACTGGGTTGGGAAGGTGATCCACTGGGAATTATGCAAAAAATTAAATTTTGACCACACAACAAAATGGTATATGCATAAACCAGAATCTGTTCTTGAGAACGAAATGCATAACATTCTCTGGGACTTTGAAATAAAAACGGATCACCTTATCCCAGCAAGAAGACCAGATCTAGTGTTGATAAACAAAAAAGAAAGAACTTGTCAACTGTGGATTTTGCAGTGCCAGCAGATCACAGGGTGAAGCTAAAGGAAAATGAAAAAATAGACAAATATCTGGACCTTGCCAAAGAACTGAAAAAGTTATCAAATATGAAAGTGAAAGTGATACCGATTGTTGTTGGTGCACTTGGAACAGTCCCAAAAGGATTAGAAAAGGGCTTGGAAATTTTGGATATCAGAGGAAGGATTGAAACCATTCAGAACACTGCACTGCTGCAATCTGCCAGAATACTCAGAAGAGTCCTGGAGAATGAGGAGACTTGCTGTCACTCAGACTCCAGTGAAAGACCATCAGCTAACACTGATGTGAAAACTCAAAAGGAGTAAATAATAATAATAATAATAATAATAATAATAATAATAATAATAATAATAATAATAATAACAATAGTTTATTTCCAACTACTTTAGACAACAACGATAAAAAAGCAACAATAGAAACGAAAAGAATATTTCCCCAAAATTGCTGATCTAGTCACTTTTGATTGTCTTCGACACTCTTTGAGAGTTCCTGTTATCCAAAAAAAAGGATTCCTCATTTTAAAAATATCTGCTACAATAAGCTTTGCAGATTTCACCATTTGATAATTTATTTTTGAGGCACAAAAAAAAAAAAAAAGACCCCAAGGAATATTTGCAGTTTTGCACCTCAAGCTTTTTTTACAACCCAAAAAATAAAGTGTTACCCTTTCATATATTCAAGAAAATAGTTTGAAAAAAATTATTTTGATAAGAATCTTGCTTTCTCTGACTTTTCCTTTCTTTCTTTCTTTCTTTCTATTTTTTTTTCTTCTTCTTTTTTTATTCAAACAGAGTGTTTGGGTACTTTGAACTCCTGTAATATTACTGTTGTTTTTTGGTGTTTTTTTTTTTCTTTTTTTGGTTTATTTTTATTTATTTATTTATTTATTTATTTATTTTAGTTTTGGGTGTTATTTTAGGAAGAGCGACCTTTTTGAGTGTTTTGTTACTCTTGCCGGAAGAATTTTAAGCAACTTAAAATTAATTTCTCTCTAACTAAATAAATCTTAAATGATTAATTATGATAGTAAATAGATTTATTATTATATTTATATTATTATTATTATTATTATTTACTACTTTTGAGTTTTCACATCAGCATTAGCTGATGGTCTTTCACTGGAGTCTGAGTGACAGCAAGTCTCCTCTAGGTCTGGTCTTCTTGCTGGGATAAGCTGATCCGTTTTTATTTCAAAATCCCAGGGAATTTTATGCGTTTCGTTCTCAAGAACAGATTCTGGTTTATGCATATACCATTTTGTTCTATGGTCAAAATTAAATTTTTGCATAATTCCCAGTGGATCACCTTCCCAACTCAGTCGTGTCTAGTTTTGTATTCTCGTTGTGCTAGTTTGCTACATTCGCAGAGTATATGGTTTACAGTCTCATCTCTATTACCGCAAAGTCTACATTTACTATTTTGTTGTTGTTATTATTATTATTATTATTATTATTATTATTATTATTATTATTATTATAACAACAACTAGCAAAAATATGCGCCCTCCGGTCGTAATCATTTGAGATTTCATGTAATGAAATATATCAAATTAGAAAAACTAACAATTTTTTTTTAAACACATATAAAAAGATTACACTTATTTCTATTATATTCAATTGGTTTCTATATAAAATCATTCATACGATTGATGTTAATACGTTGGAAAATTAACCAATAATATTAGAGATCAATAACACTAAGTAATTATTTAGTAAAGTCGGTTGTGTTAAAACCACTATGCAAATTAATTACACCATATATTATGTAAATCTTTATTTCTAAGTGATGCAGGATTTTAAACGCACTAATAACATGGGCAGTTTTGTGGCAAATCTGACTTAGATTTTTATAGCGATATCGTTAATATATAAGATTTATCCAGTATTAATTAATGATTTTGACTATATATTTAATATTCATTGATAAACTTACGCAATTCCTGACGGTATTGTGACTTAGTTTCAGTTACACATGCACCGAATATTATTATTATTATTATTATTATTATTATTATTATTATTATTAATGAGTTTTTCACACCTGCCTAATCTGATGCATCACTGGAGGCTGAGTGGCAGCTAGACATCTCAGGTCTCCAGGAGTCTTCTGAGTATAGTAGACATCTTTAACAATGCTGTTGTTTGGATGGTCTCGATTCTTCCTGTGATTTTCAACTCATCCAGACTCTTTTCCAAACCCTTAGAGACTGTTCCAAGGGCACAAATTACAATTGGTACGACCTTTACCTTCATGTTTCACAGTGGGTTCTGTTCTCTGGCAAGGTCCAAGTATTTGTCAGTCTTTTTGTTTTCTTTCATTTTTATCTCTGTGATCTACCGGGACGGAAAAATCTACGAGGTGACAAGTTCTCTTCTTCTTTGTTAATTAACACTTGGTCTGGTCTCCTAGTCGGCATTAGTTGTTCCGTCTGTATCTCTGGCTCCCAAAGGATTTTATGCGTCTCATTCTCTAGGGCGGGTTCTGGTTTGTACATATACCATTTAGTAGCACGGGAAAATTTAATTTCTTGCTCTATTCTAAGTGGATTACCTTTCCCACCCAGTCTTATACTCTCTTTGTGCTAGTTTGTTGCATTAGCTTATAAAATGCTTAACCGTTTCGTCTTTGTCTCCATACATTCTACACTAGCTACTTCTATTGAGTAATAATAATAATAATAATAATAATAATAATAATAATAATCTACAATAGTAGATGTGGCATATGGACAAACAGAAAAACAACAAAGACTAGAAAACAAAAATGGGAAGAAAAACAACTATATGGAAACTTCAAACGACATATCGGAGAGGTTGCACATGAAAAAATCTGGATGTGGTTAAGAAAAGGAAACCTTAAAAGAGAAACTGAATCACTAATAATTGCTGCACAGAATAATGCCATAAGGACAAACTATATCAAAGCGAAAATTGATAAGACCCAACAGAATAGTAAATGTAGACTATGTGGTAATAGAGATAAGACTGTAAACCATGTACTATGCGAATGTTCAAACTAGCACAACGGGAGTACAAAACTAGACACGAGTGAGTTGGGAAGGTGATCCACTGGGAATTATGCACAAAATTAAATTCTGACCGTGCAACGAAATGGTATATGCATAAACCAGAATCTGTTCTTGAGAACGAAACGCATAAAATTCTCTGGGACTTTGAAATAAAAACGGATCATCTTATCCCAGCAAGAAGACCAGACCTAGTGTTGATTAACAAACAAGAAAGAACTTGTCAACTGGTGGATTTTGCAGTTCCAGCAGATCACTGGGTGAAGCTAAAGGAAAATGAAAAAATTGACAAATACTTGGACCTTGCCAGAGAACTGAAAAAGTTATGGAATATGAAAGTCAAAGTGATACCAATTGTAGTTGGTGCACTTGGAATGGTTCTAAAAAGCTTGGAAAAAGTTTTTAAATTTTGGAAATCAGATAGAGAATCGAGACCATCCAGAATACTTCACTGATGCAATCTGCCAGAATACTCAGAAGAGTCCTGGAGACCTGAGGAGACTTGTTGTCACTCAGACTCCAGCGAAAGGCCATCAGCTAACACTGATGTGAAAAACTCAAAAGGAGTGAATAATAATAATAATAATAATAACAATAATAATAATAATAATAATAATAATAATAATGGAGTCTTTATTTCGGTCTCTATTTGTCTGTAACCAAAACTACGTAACTGCTAACGTCACATAACCCAGAGTTGACAATACAGAGAATAAAGAACAATCTTGTATTATATACACTCAAAATTTTAGAATGCCACCTTAGACGACACTTATTGTTTTTTTTAAAATGACTTTTACATGTCCGGTATTATGTATCTATATATAGTTTGTTTTATTTTGATATATATCTAAATTTATCTAACTAATAGTTTTACGAGAAAGTAATTAGGGTATACTAAGAAACGGAAGCAACGGTTTTTGCCATTGTTTTGTTAAGAAACGGAAGCACCGTTTCAGCCATCTTTTTGAGTTGTGAATAAAAGGCGGAAGTGATTACTTCTCGTGGTTAACGTCAGCTGGACTACCCGTGTTATTATTTCGCTAAGCGCGTTACAACAGTTATTTACAAACAAGGATTAGTCATTTTATCAGTATCGTGAGGACAGAACTAAGTTTCCATCTCAAATTGTTTTTTTTTTTTTTTACTCCTTTAATAAATTTGATTATTTTACTTACTTATGATACAAACCCTGTGATATTGAATTTTTAACTGCCACCCTCTCATACAACATCTTTCAAAAATTAATTTTTTACACCGACCGAAGAAGGGAGTTTACTTTTTTTTTTATTTTGCTAGTAATGATGATAGCCCTTGAAACAATGAAGAACTTGGGAAAAGGGGATGGAAATCTGAGAAAGAATTAAGACCGTTTAAATAATAGCTAACATCAGCTAGAATTCTTAGAAAATCTTGAAGACCTGGAGAAATTTATTGTGACTCGGACTTCGGTAAAACCAACCAATTGTAGCCGGTGATAAAAACTCAGTAGAAAAAAGCAACAAAACTGTTGTATCGTTGAGGTGGTAAAAGATACACAGAGAAATATAGTGCTTGATATATATTTTTTATTCAGCACTTTTATCTGGTGCTAACAGATACTTATTACATAAAAACAAGAAGTAGAACAATTCACAAAGACAAACTTACAAGAATGGGGAGGGTCAAATGTGTGTAGTCAAACGCAGTGATTTTGTCCGAATATAATTTTTCCCGTCTCTATCTCTGATACGTCGCCTCTTATAAGGCCAGTCCATCCTGTAGGGGTGTTAACTCCTCTAAAACAAAAACAAAAACACAAAGACTTTGAGATGCAAACGGATCACCTGATCTAGAATACCAGACATTGAGGAAGAATTAACACTGGCTCGACTGCACATTGGCCACACAAGACTTACACACTCTTTTATGCTTAACCAGGTAGACCATCCACGGTGCAGGACTTGCCAAACACCCTTCACTGTCAAACATTTCCTTATGGATTGTGAAATTTTCACTCTAATCAGAAAGAAATATTTCGACGTAAATTTGAGGGGGACAGAACTAAGTTTCCATTTCAAATTATATTATTTTTTATGCCTTTAATAAATTTCATGATTTTACTTACTTATGATACAAATCCACTGATATTGAATTTCTAATTCCCACCATTTCAGGTAAAATCTTTTTAAAAAATGTTACACCGCCTGGAGATCGTGTTTTTGATAGTGAAGATAATTAAAATTATTTACAGCAATTAGACGATAGTAAGAATTTGAAACAGAAAGCTTTTAACAAAATTATTTGTTTCAGCATTAAATGACCCGAAAAGTGTTGATATGTTGTAAAACAAACAAACAAACAAACATGTATCTTCGCATGACGATGATCACCGGACAACGCTACTCAAACAAAAAATAATGGGTCATTTTCACATTTAGTTGGCTAAATTCTTAGCATAAAATTGTGCGTGCGCATTATCTGAAATGAACTTAATTGTTGTTAAGAACACATATTATGATATTTTTGTGTTAAAGCATGCAGTTGTGTTGATTTCGAAAAAGTTTCTAAGATTTGTTTATTTCGCACGGAGACTTTGAAAATGGCTACCGGCTTGTTTCAAAGTCAGTTGGCTAAATTCCTAGCATAAAATTGTGCGTGCACATTATCTGAAATGAACTTGATTGTTATTAAGAACACATTTTATGATATTTTTGTGTTAAAGCGTACAGTTGTATTGTTTTCGAAAAAGTTTCTAAGATTTTTTATTTCGCACGGGGACTTTCAAAATGGCTACTGGCTTGTTTCAAAGTCGAAGTGAAGGGAGGTTTACTCTAATTGCCTTATTTGCTAGAAATTTAGCCAACTAAAGGTGAAAATTACACAAAAACAATATTATAGTCTTCCGAGACTGAAATGCCAATGAATGAGGGCAGACTAGCATTATTTTCTCTTTCCCTCTTCCTTCACTCCCTTCCTTCCTTCCTTGCTCCCTATCCTAAAACTTATTAATTCTCTATTTTTCTTTTCTTTCTTATCTTCACTCTTTTCTATGATGTTAACACATTTATCCCTCTAATTTAATTCTCTGTCTCTGTCTCTGTCTCTGTCTGCCTGTTAGTCTGTCTGTCTGTCTGTCTGTCTCTTTCTTTCTCTCTCCTTCTCTCTTCTCTCTCTCTCTCTCTCTCTATATATATATATATATTATATATACTTGTTCTTTTTTATCTTAGTATATTGCTTTGTTTCTTCTCTCTCCTCTCTCTCTCTTCTATCTATATATATATATATATATATATATATATATATATATATATATATATTGTTAAATAATGCAGCAAATTTTCTGTCTGCTGATGTATTTGCCATATGTCATAGATCAAGTACATCAGCCAATTTTCGCCAGATATTACAAAAATAATCCGGCAAGACGAAAAAACAAAGGAAAAAACTTGCAGACAGAAAATGGCTACATTATCTAACAATGTATGCCTAGAAGAAAAAATGCTGCCTAAATACACACACACACACACACACACACACATATATATATATATATATATATATATATATATATATATATATACTTGTTCTTTTTATCTTCGTATATTACTTTGTTTCTTAGTTTCTTTTCGTTCTTTGTCATTCTCTCTCTCTCTCTCTCTCTCTCTCTCTCTCTCTCTCTCTCCCTCTCTCTCTCTCTCTCTCTCTCTCTCTCTCTCTCTCCCCACCTCTCTTTCTTTCTTTCTTTCTTTCCTTCTTTTCTTCTTTTCAGAAATAGAAAAAAGATTATCGTTATCACTTCCGCACTCCCAGTCTTTCCATCTATCTTTTCCCTTACTCTCTTTCTTTAGCCATCTAAAGGTAAAAATTACCAAAGAATTATCCTCACAGACTCCTCGGCCGTGGCTCTAACCATCAAGATTTCTATCCTATAGGGAAACTTAAAAACTTAATTTTAAATCCATTAGTCCTTTTTCATCTTATTTTATTTCATTTCTTTTCTTTTTTTTTTGTTTCTTTTTTTGCATTACAGCATAATTTTACACTCAACGTAAAACTGGTAAGTGAAGCGCCGGCCAGGATCAAATTTAATCTCAAGACACTAGACAGACACTCAAATCTTCTACGGTTACATGTCCTTCCTTTGGCGTAGACATGAAGATCTCGCTTACTTGAAAAAAAAAAGAACGTTTTTCGAGGCAGTGTCTCCAGTTATTGCTCGTCTCAGATTTTTAGCAACCCACTGCGTTAAGCGCCATTTTGCCACCCTAGCAAACATAATTCACGTTTCCAAATGTTACCACTTGAAGATGTTTTTATTTTTGTTTGTTTCTTCTTCCCCTTATTTCATTTCCGTATAGGGAACCATCCCCCACCCCTACGGGCAAGAAAAAATCTTCTATCAGCATTTTGAAGTTGGTTAGGTGGTTGGTTGGTTGGTTGGTTAGGTGGTTGGTTGGTTGGTTGGTTGGTTATTGTGGTTGTTGTTGTTGTTGTTGGTTATTTAGTGGTTAGTTGGTTGGTTTGGGTTATTTGGTGGTTGGTTGGTTGGTTGATGGTTAATTAGTGGTTGGTTGGCTGGTTGATTGGTTGGTTGGTTGTTATTTAGTAGTTATTTGGTGGTTGGTGGTTGGTTGTTTGGTGTGGTTTATTTGGTGGTTGACTGGTTGATTGTGGTATTGGTGGTTGGTTGGTTGATTGGTGGTTAATTGGTGTTGGTTGCTTGGTTGCTTGGTTATTGTGGTGCGTTGGGTTATTTGGGGTTGGTTGGTTGTTGGTTGGTTATTTATTTGTGGTTGTTGGTTGGTTGGTTATGGTGGTTGGTTGGTTGGTTGGTTGGTTATTGGTGGTGGTTGGTTGGTTGATTGGTGGAATATTGGTGGTTGGTTGGTTGGTTGATTGGTTGGTGGTTATTTGGTGGTTGGTTATTGGTTGGTTGGTATTTGGTGGTTGGTTGGTTGGTTGATGGTTATGTGGTGGTTGGTTGGTTGGTTGGTTGATTGATGGTTATTTGGTGGTTGGTTGGTTGGTTTTAAGAGTGTCAAATCTTGTTGGGTCATTTTAATTGTTTTAGTGAAGTCATTTTCATAGTTATAACCTCCAGTTGTATACGATACAAAATATATTTGCACAATCAATTTAAACAGATAAACACTTCATAATCTAAAAATCAATGCATTAAAATCAATGAATGAATAATAATTATTTAACAATGAATATCATTAAATATCTGAAAACAACTAAATTAAATTTTCTATGGGTGGAATTATCTGGGTGGAATTTTCGTATCGCGTTAAAATCAACGAATCCATAAGAATATTTTACAATAATTGTTATTAGATCCCTGGAGAAAATTCTGACAGAAATACTTGGTGAAAATTATTTTACTAATAAAATGAATCTGAAATTATTCTAGTACAGTGTGACAAGAAAAAACATGCCAGACTTTCAAAAAGTCTGTGTGGGGCCATTTTTTTTTTGGGGGGGGGCACTCTTTACAAAAATGCGCAGGAAATGATTTTTTCATAAAAATGTATTGGTAATTATTTTACTATACAAATACGTTGGAAATGTTTTTATTATAAATTCATTTCATATTTCTTAAAACTGTTTGGCCTTCGATAGAGTACATACATGCATACATACATACATACAGACAGACAGACAGACAGACAGACAGACAGATAGACAGACAGACATGTTAATATAAATATCAATATAAATATAAAATCATTATTCGATAGATTATTTCAAATAAATTTGCTTTTTGTTATATCTGTGAAAACCGTTTTTGAAAAAAAGAAAAAGGAAAAAGAGAGGGCTTTTATTTCTGTAAGTTCCTCAGGTGTCACCAGATTGTCTAGATCAAGAATAAAATCATCTTAGGCTCCGTAATAGAGAATAGTAGCTTTTAGTTTTAAACAAATTATTATTATAGTAAACATTGAAAAATCATTTAACTACAAAATGATTTGGCAATGTTTTTACAATAAAAATGCTATGGAAATTATTCTATTATAAAATACATTGAAAATTATTCTACTATATAAATACATTAAAAAAAGAATTTTACTATAATAATACATTAGAAATGATATTACTATAAAATGCATTGGGTATTATATTACTATGAAGATTCATTGAAAATGATTATGTTATAAAATGCATTGGAAATGATTTTACATTAAACATGCATTGGAAATGATTTTAGTATAAGACACATTCGAAATTATTTTGTAATAAAACTGCATTGGAAATGATTTTATTACACATATGATTTTATTACACATATACCTTCAAAAGGATTTTACTCTATTATACATAGAAACTTATTTTACTAAAAAAAATCAATCTGAAATTATTTTACTATAAAGATGTACAGGAAATGATTTTATCATAAAAATGTATTCGTAATTATTTCAAATTGGAAAGGTTTTTATAATAAAATTCATTTTACATTTCTTGTAATTGTTTGGCCGTCGATACAGGACAGATACATAGACAGACAGACAGATACATAGACAGACAGACAGACACAAGCCTTTAATCAATACAAATATAAAATCTTTATTTGATAGAGTATTTCAAAGAAATTTGCTTATTTTTATGAAAACCGTTTTTGAAAAAAAGAAAAGAAAAAAGAGAAGATTTTTCTTTCTGTGTGTTCCACAATTTGTCTCTAGATTGTCTGGAGCAACAATAAAATGATCTTAAACTTTGTAATAGAGAAGATTGGCTTTTAGTTTTAAACAAATTATTACTATAATAGACATTAAAAATTATTTATCAAATAAAAGATTTGGCAATGATTTTACAATAAAAACACCGTGAAAATGATAATAAAATACATTTGAAATTATTCTACTATACGATGGAGTATTTCAAGGAAATTTGCTTTTTGTTATTTCCGTAAAAACCGTTTTTAAAAAAAGGAGAAAAAAAGAGAGGCTTTTTTATTTTGTAAGTTCCTCAAGTTGTCTCCTGATTGTAGTTCTAAACAAATTCTTACTATAATAAACATTTGATATTATTTATCTACAAAATGATTTGGCAATTATTTTACAATGCAAATGCTGCGGAAATTATTTCATTATAAAATACATCGGAAATTATTCTACTATAAAAAATCATTTAAAAGAATTTTACTATAATATTTCATTAGAAATGATATTACTATCAAATGCATTGGAGATTATATTACAATAAAAATTCATTGGAAATTATGTTGCTATAAAATATATTGGAGTGATTTTACAATAAAAATTCATAGACAATGGTTTTACAATAAACATTCTGTGGGAATTATTCTATTATAAAATACATTGAAGATTGTTCTACTATACGATGGTGTATTTCAAAGAAATTTGTGTTTTGCTTATTTCTGTAAAGATCGTATAAAAGAAAAAAAGAAAAAAAAAGAAGCTTTTTTTTATTTTTTAAGTTCCTCTAGTTTTCTACAGATTGTTTGAAGCAAGAATAAAATGATCTCAAACTATTCAATGGAGAAGGCTCACTTTTAGTTTTAAACAAATTCTTACAATAATAAACATTAGAAATTATTTATCTATATAGTGATTTTACAATAAAAAAACGCCGTGGAAATTATTTCAAGATAAAATACATAGGAAATTACTCAACTATAAAAATTCATTAAAAATAATTTTATTATAAAAATACACTAGAAATTATATAACTATAAAATGCATTAGAAATTAAATTACTATGCAAATTCATTGAAAATGATGTTGCTATAAAATGTATAGCAATTATTTTACAATAAAAATTCATTGAAAATGATGTTGCTATAAAATGTATAGGGATTATTTTACAATAAAAATTCATTGAAAATGATGTTGCTATAAAAATGTATAGGGATTATTTTACAATTAAAATTCATTGAAAATGATGTTGCTATAAATGTATAGGAAATTCATTGAAAATGATGTTACTATAAAATGTATAGGAATTATTTTACAATAAAAATTCATTGAAAATGATGTTGCTATAAAATGTATAGGGATTATTTTACAATAAAAATTCATTGAAAATGATGTTGCTATAAAATGTATAGGGATTATTTTACAATAAAAATTCATTGAAAATGATGTTACTATAAAATGTATAGGAATTATTTTACAATAAAAATTCATTGAAAATGATGTTGCTATAAAATGTATAGGAATTATTTTACAATAAAAATTCATTGAAAATGATGTTGCTATAAAAATGTATAGAATTATATAATAAGAATGCTGTGGGAATTATTCTATTATAAAATACATTGAAAATTATTCTACTATACGATGGAGTATTTCAAAGAAATTTGCTTTTTGCTTATTTCTGTAAAAACCGTTTTTAAAAAAAGGAAAAGAAAAAAAGAGAATCTTTTTTTTATTTTGTAAGTTCCTTAAGTTGTCTCCAGATTGTCTGAAACAAGAATAAAATGATCTTAGAGTTTGTAATAGAGAAGACTAGCTTTTAGTTTTAAACAACTTGGGTGAAAAAAACATTTCTATGCCACCAAGAAAATAGGAAAGAGCACGCCGGTGTCGTAAATATGTTATTTGTGGAGTGCTTCACGATCTTTTCGACGCCATAACGCGTGACAGGCAAGCCCGCTAACGAAAAATGTCGCGCTGAAATTCAGACATCTTTTTTTTTCTTTTTTTTTCTTTTTTTTTTTTTTCCTTTTTTTTTCTTTTTATGATCAACGCCCAACCTTCTTTTTTTCTTTCTTTTCCTCTTCTTTTTCTTTTCCTTTTTTTTTTCTATTTTTTCTTTTCTTTTCTTTTTAATGTTTTTCTTTTTCTTTTACTTTTCTTTAGCTGTTTTTCTTTTTATTGTTCTTTTTATGATGGAGTGAGAGTCGTTTATAGTTTGTGGAGTGCCGGACCCCATAAGACCACATTCCGTCGACATTACCCTTGGCTGTCGATAATTCTCTTTCCCTCGGATCGTTTATACACCCTGTCAATTTCGTACGACACCCTCCCAAATAATTATGTCACCACCTTTTCCGGTTAGGGCATTAAAAGGGGAGGACAAATTGAAATTCCTTGAAAGTTTCTCTCTGATGGACGTCAAAAGTAAAGCAATTCAAGAATATTTCTTTTATTATTTACTGCTTGGTTGGGTGGCTGGGTGGTTGGTTTTTCGACATGCCAAGTCTTGTTGGATTATTTGATATCATAGAATGCCGAAGTCAGTTTTTTTTAAATTTTTGCAAGCCATTTATATGCTTACAGGTATTTAATGATAATTATTGTAAACTATTCTTATTGATTAATTGATTTTAACGTAACTCAAAAATTCCACCCAGGAAAATTCCATCCCAGATAATTCCACTGGGAAAATTCCACCCAAAGAAAATTTTAGTTATATACTTTCAGGTATTTAATGATAATTATTGTAAACTATTCTTATTGATTAATTGATTTTAACGTAACTCAATAATTCCACCCAGGAAAATTCCATCCCAGATAATTCCACTAGGAAAATTCCACCCACAGAAGATTTTAGTTATATACTTTCAGGTATTTAATTATAATGATTGTAAACTATTTCTATTGATTCATTGATTTTAACGTGACATGAAAATTCCACCCAGGCATATTCCATCCCAGATAATTCCACTGAGAAAGTTCCACCCACAGAAGATTTTAGTTATCTACTTTCAGGTATTTAATGATAATGATTGTAAACTATTTCTATTGATTCATTGATTTTAACGCGATACGAAAATTCCACCCAGGAAAATTCCATCCCAGATAATTCCACTGAGAAAGTTCCACTCACAGAAAATTTTATTTATATGCTTACAGGTATTTAATGATAATGGTTATAAACTATTCTTATAGATTAATTGCTTAATGGTTTTGGGGAATTGAGATTATGGAGTGTTTACCTGTTTAAATTGATTGTGTAAATATATTTTTGCACCGTGTACTCAACACGGAAATTCCACCTAGATAAATTCCACCCAGATACTTCCACTGAGAAAACTCCACTCACAGGAAAATTCCATTTATATGCTTTCAGGTATTTAATGATAATCATTGTATACTATTCTTGTTGATTCATTGATTTTAATGCGACATTGGGCGGTCGAAAAGGCCCCCCCCCCCCGCTCAATCGACAGGTGACTAACACCTATATGATTGCCCCAAACCTATTGCCCTTATGGCAAGTCCCAACCCTTTTTATCATATGGGTGCTAGAAGGGTCTTCATGTCCTGGGAATGACGTGAAACTCTAACAGATGGTGAGGTTTCAGTTTTGGAGGTTTGGCGAATGTGGAGCTCTCCTTCATCACCATTGCTACCTGGTCCACTCTAACTCGGAGTGGTAGTACCCGTTAGGGCCTCATCTGTGGGTTAAATAGAAAAACAAAAAATTGAGTATCCATTAAGAATGAATTTATTTCAAAATTTTGCCGGTATTAATTGCCCCACTGAGGTTAATATGCCGCAAAATAAAACAAAACAAACCAATTTAACGCGACATGAAAATTCTACCCAGGAAAATTTTACCCAGGATAATTCCACTGGCAAAGTTCTACCGACAGAAAATTCCATCCACGGAAAAAGAAACTGAACATTTATTACATTAGTATACCGTTAGTACTAACTATGAACTCGTCGATTCGAGTTCAATTCCTAGACGAAGCTGTTGGCATTTCACATAGCGCTAATACCCTCGGGAAAGGTATGAATCCATATATTTTCCCTCCATCTATAGTTTAAATAGTAGAACAGACTGGACTCTTCAGCCTTGGGTAGGTAACCAGTCTAGGAGAGGGATAACTCTGAATTCAAAATTCCTGAGGTTGGTCGTTGATTGGGTTTGTGGCAACCCTTGATGCACTAATTCTTTCCTATCGACTGTGCCAAAAAGTGCGGATGGTTCAACACAAGCCTTCACCACTATAAACAAATCACTGCGTGGATGTTCATTGTATGAACACTCATACGTCGAAATCGCCGGAAGAGTCTATCATGCAGTATTAACTATGAGTATATATAAAAAGATATGAAAATACCACAAAATGCTGTTAAAGTGAAAACATTTTATAACTTAGCTGATATTGAACAATATTTCTATTTTATGAAAATCATCATCAGAGATTGTTTATAATCCGTGTTGTTAAGAGCGGAAACGAAAGTCATATGAGTTCAAAACAAAAACCTTGACGTTGCAAAAAAGAAAAAAGTTATACAATAGTTTCGAATGTGAGCACTTCCGACGCATTTTTCTCGGTCATCAGATTATGTATATCTTATTGTAACAGTTCTAAAAAAGAAGATATAATGTAAATTTTCTGTTTTTGTTTTTCTTATATATAAAGTAAAAAAGTATGAACGGTTGTAAGGTTTTATTGTTACATAATTATTAGAGACCTAATATTTATGTGCAATAGTGTAGAAATCAAAATGGCCGTTATAAGCTGCAGCCCATGGCCTTGAAGGATTTGAATGACAAGGCTTGACCTGTCCTGATCCTTCCTTCCGGTGGATACTGTGAGAATCGGTGGAGAAGACCCTCTTCCGGTTAAGATTAGAAATAGATTTTAGTCAGTCGGCGAGAAACCACGACGATGGTGAGTCGTGTTATACACGCTCCGACTCGATCTGCGCAGGTAGTCTGGTGGGGGATTTCGAGAATAAAATATGATCAAAGTAAATCGAAGTCTTGTGTTATTATCTAAAAACTAACAATGACACAGGGCTTCTGATAAAGAGAAATCCCCAATGGAAGACCAGACACGAAGTCCCCAAGAGAAGTCCAGACGTTAGAAGAGATGTAAGAAGAACTTAAGACGTCAGAAGAAGAACAGAAGAATAGAAGAATAGAAGAAAGTATAGAAGTAAGGAGAAGGATATACAACATTATTTTTATTTTTTGGAAAATCTGAAAAATTTAAAATTTGTTCGGAAGTATTAACTATGACGACTACGGAGTTGTGTATGAAACATCTTAAATGCTGGACCATGCTTACCGGAAGTAGTGCCGTTTACCATAATAAAAAGATCTACACAATTGGAGGCAAAATCGAGATCTCTTATAATAATTAGTAAAAAGCATTTTGTCCTTTTTATGATCAGTAAAACTTATTTATTTTCATATCTTTAATCTATTAATAATGGAGATTCACTTCCGGTTTTGGTCTGTAACAAAAATTACGTCACTGGTTACGTCACATTACCCAAAATCGTCATAACACAGAATATATGGTGTTGAATCTTTATTTATTTTTTTATTTTTTTATATATATATGTCCAGCGCTGTAAAAAAATGTATGTCCATATCTATGCGTCGGAAAAGAAATAATTTCTCTGAGGGGGTCACCGTTTTTTGTTTTTTTAATTCATGAAGGAATTCTTTTTCTTTTGTTGGTGTTCAGTCCGAGATACGCACAATAGAACGTTAAAAGAAAGGTTTTTAAATGCGTGTTTTTAGTCGGGAATCACCACATGTAAGAATTAAAGTTCCAATGAGAAACAAAGCCTTCAAACACTGCGTTCATGAAGTCGGCGTCAACACTTTTAAGTCCATAGTACTTTTACGGCCATTTTTGGGACCGACTTGACACTCAAAATTTGAACATGCAGCATTAGACAGTCCTCAATGTTTTTTTTAAAGCAAGTTTTAATAAATACATCACTGGTATTATATATCTATATATAGTTTGTTTTATTTCAAATACATATTTAAAGTTTACATTTCAAATTGTTTTATTTTTTAATCGTTTAATGAATTTGATGATTTTACTTACTTAGGGTACAAACTCGCAGACATTGAATTGTTTTACTCCCACCCCTCTGGCAATATGTTTCAAAAATCTATTTTTACATCGCCTGGAGTGCCTTTTTTGATTTTGTACTAGTCTAAATAATAATAATCTTTTGTTTGTACACAGTTGTATTTTTTCAAGCATTGCTATTAAAACTAACAATTTATACATTGGTATAAATATGATTTCAAGTAATTATTTCTATTTAATGATAGTCATTTGTTGGCACAATATGGTATCAAGTAACTAATAATAATCCTTAATATATATATTGATATTCGTGTTCCTTAAAAATACAACCGTTAGCAATACCCTTTGGTTAAAATAACTCGTAAGTGCGAGTTTCTAACCAATGATTCGATACCGGCCCTCGCCAACTCAGTATAATAATCCAAAAGTGCTCAATATATTAAAAATTTAGAGCAGTAATGACACTACTAATATCATTGTTAGATGGAAAATAAAGGGTCTACCATGGTTTCAATCAAATTGAAATGATTTCCTCAGAACCCTACTCTACATTAACTAAGTCGATGTAATTCCTTAGTTAAATATATATATATATATATATATATATATATATATATATATATATATATATCGAGAGAGAGAGAGAGAGAGTAAGAGACAGAGACAGAGACAGAGACAGACAGACAGACAGAGACAGACAGACAGACAGACAGAGGAAGCGAGTTATAGATAGATAAGTTAGAGTAGCGGGATCATAAATTCAACGGTGCTTGGTAACTGACAGTTTCTCTGCCCATTTTTCTGCGATTTTCTACCCATCTGATGAGGCTAGAACTTTTGGGGGGTTTCTGTTTGAAATAGGATATAACGGGATGACGGTTTATTAACTTTTTCTTGGTTTGAAAGTTAAATATTGCTATGTATAGAATCTAATTTATTGATTATTATACATTGAGCTCTTTTAAGGATTTATAAAAATCCTTGTATGTGTATATATGTTTGCACCTACAAGAGGATACTTTATGGTTTTACAATGAGGTTTTGAAGATCCCAAATAGAACCATCCCATACTTACCAGTCCTTTGGCTTACCTTACATTTATATATATATATATATATATATATATATATATTATATATATTATATAATATATATATGAGGAAAAATGAGTAGATAAAAGAAATGTAAATGGATAAAATGAATTTAATCGATATCACATTAATCGATATCACTTACACATGTGTTTCGGTCAGTTTATGTGTGTGAAAATATTTCGCACACATAGAAGAATCGACCTTCATCAGAGTGAACATTTATTTTGAATGAAAAAATTCGTTGGGGAAAAACAACATTTATCCATTTACATTTCTTTTCTTTACTCATTTTTCCTCATATTGTCGGATTCAATTCCTTTTCCATTTTCACACACACACACACATATATATATATTATATATATATATATATATTATATATATATATATTCAGGTAGGATGATGTATGCATTGACAAAACCAAGTATATATACACACACACACATACACACACACCACACACACACACACACACACACACATATATATATATATATATATATATATATATATATATAGGGTAGCATGGTCCTGAATTCAATGGCGCTTGGTAACTGACAGTTTCTCGCCTCTCTTTCTGTGATTTTCCAAAAAGTATATATATATATATATATATATATATATATATATATATATGGTATTTGTGGAAAAAGTGACTTACCGGTGAAAATCGTCACAGTGTTTAATTGATTGATTCAAGTTTTACAATGATAAGACAGCGATATAACAAATATAAAGTGCTCAATACATTAGTAGAGCAAATTTATTATCATGAAGGTACACGGTAATAACCTACTCGAGTTTCACCATAAGGATCTTCAGGGTTAAATCCACTGGATTATTCAAGATATTGATTAATTGCAGTCGATTTCACGCGTGTGTGTTTTTTCGCGATAAACGGTCGAAGAACGCAGATTTAAAATTCAAAAATTCAAAAAGAGCGGGAGCTTCTTTTTTTTTTCAAAGGGTCAAAATATAAACCATTAAAATATAAACCATTAAAATATAAACCTTTAAAACAATAGCACAAAGCGTATTTCTAACAATGTTTATATTTTGATCTTTTGAAAAAATGCAACTTCTGTATTTTTGAATTTTCGAATTTTAAACCAGTGTTCTTCGACTGCGGACGTATAATCAACCGTTTATCGCGAAAAAATACACACATGAAATCGACTGCAATTAATCAATGTCTTGATTAATCCAGTGGATTTCACCCTGAAGATCCTTATGGTGAAACTCGAGTAGGTTATTACCGTGCACCTTTACGATAATATATATATATTTATATATATATATAATATATATGTTATATATATATATATATATATTCGTGTAGCAAGTCAATAAAAAAGTGGAATAGAAATAAGTTTCAAAACGAACGAAGAATGTGGGAATGACAAGCTAGTGTAACGGTTAGAGACTTCGCCTGTCAGCTTGATAGTCGAGGTTTCGAGTCATACACGGAGCAGTCTCCCATGTCTATAACCTGCTGATGAGACCTAATAGGTCGAAATGTACATTCAGGGATTGACATTTTCTCGATTCGTTTAACCTTATATTTGAACATATACGCCCGCCTAAATTCATTAATTATTAACTAATTAATTTTCAAAATTAGGTATGACTTCAATTAAGCACATATCCTCCAAAAATTGTCGGCTTAAAGCCATATAAAAAAATAAACACATTTGTTTGTTTAATTAACCTCATATATATATATATATATATATATAATATATATATATATATATATATATATAGAGAGAGAGAGAGAGAGAGAGAGATAAAATGATGTATGCATTGACAAAGGTAATATCATACTTTGTTAATGCTTTCAAGTGTTTTCTTAACGGATGCGGCGTGTTCTTTTTCGGATGTAGACACGTGTTTCTGAGCAGGTGCATCATGGAAGGAGAAATATATACCCGTTGATCATTTCATAAGATAGAGAAACATACCGCCCAATGTTGCTGCTTTATCGACAAAACGGCTGTGAAAAGGAAAGAAAAAACGAATAAGACGTAATTGATTTTCCTGTGTTAAATTCGATAGGAAAGATGCGATGGAAGGTAGAAATTATTAAGATAAGAATATAACCGCCGTTTCGCTATGCGATAATGGGTGTAACAGCCCCACCCAGAATCTCCTGAAATGGATATGACCAAAAAAACCCCACCCGCCCACACTATAAGACAGGAATCAATCGAGGACGTTCGTGGACAACGTCCCGTCAGGGAAAGTGACGGCTTCTTTACTAAAAAGGTAAATAAAAAAATAAACCTATTGTAGGTAAAAATGAGACCGTTCAAATTTTCAAAAAGTAAATCCAGATTATTTGGTGTCGCTTAATCGCAGATTTCCCATCTTTGTTTTGTAGTTTTCGTTGTTTTCCTGTTTGTCCATATATTACATCTGATGTTATTGGTTGCCATAAGTAATCTTTCTTTGCTCTTTTTGTGTATTCTTCGAGTCCTTGGATTTGTCGCGTCGACACCGTCCTCTCTGTTGGCAGGACCAAAAGTAAATCCAGATTATTTTGTGTCACTTAATCGCAGATTTCCCATCTTTGTTTTCTAGTTTTCGTTGTTTTTCTGTTTGTCCATATATTACATCTGCTGTTGTTGGCTGCCATACGTAATCTCTCTTTGCTCTTTTTGTGTATTCTTCGAGTCCTTGGGTTGTAGTCTCCACAAAGTCCTCTATGTTGGCAAGACCTCTTCCACCTTCCTTCCTTGAAACATATAATCTATCTTTATCATTTCTAGGGTGTAGATAGAGCATTGTGCATCGTCATTAATCCACATGCGAAAAGTAAATCCAGATTATTTGGTGTCGCTTAACCGCAGATTTCTCATCTTTGTTTTGTAGTTTTCGTTGTTTTCCTGTTTGTCCATATATTACATCTGCTGTTGTTGGCTGCCATAAGTAATCTTTCTTTGCTCTTTTTTGTGTATTCTTCGAGTCCTTGGATTGTAGCCTCCACACTGTCCTCTATGTTGGCAAGACCTATTCCACCTTCTATTCTTGAAACATATAATCTATCTTTATCATCTCTAAGGTGTAGAGCCTTGTGCATCGTTATTAATTTCCTAGTCTTTTGGTCGATCTGTCTGAGTTATTCTTTTGTCCATTTAATTATTTTTCTATGTAATTGTATTTTAATTGGTTTCTATATAAAATCATTCGTAGGATTGATTATGTTGGAGAATCTATATATCAATACGGGTGTTCCTAAATCTTCCGTCCGTTATCATCCTGCAACACCCTCTGGTTAAAAATGAGACCATCAAAATCGTACAAGATGCAATGCAAAAAACTAAAGCCGGATTATTTGGTATCGCTTAATCGCAGATTTCTTATTTGTTCCATTTCATTTCACCCAAATTTTAAAAAGGAATCATTCTCAATGGTATTGCGTAGCTTAAATGCCCAACATATAATAAAAAAAAAGAAACCTATTGAAAGTAATTGGCTTCAGACATTCTTATTTCTTAGAAAATTAGGTTGACTGTATTATTTGGATTATTTGGACTATTGTCCTCATCTTTCTTTTTACTTACACAGCGTTTCAGCCGATGTGCCCTTTCGACCATCTTCAGGTATTTCTTGTCGGACTCGGTAACCTTCTCGAACTAGGAAAACCTCTCCTCGAACTTGGGAACCTCCTTGTCAAAATCGGAAAGCCTTCATGTCGTGATTGGGAGCCTTCACGGAACTTCGAACCGAACCCTTTATTCAATCCACGGGGGTAGACTGTTCTCATTCCGTTAGTCATCAACGAGTACAAGTGTTAAGCCGTGTTAAATTCGAGGAAGGGGGTCTCGAGTTCGATAAGGTTCCCGAGTCCGACAAGAAATACCTGAAGAAGGCCGGTGGAGGGGCACATCGACTGAAACGTTGTATAGATAACAATAAAGATGAGGACAATAATCCAAATAATACAAATTATCAAGCCTAATCTAAAAAAAAATTAAAAGAAAGTAGATTGACTAATTGATTAACGGCATGTCAATCTCTCTGGTATTCTTCTATGACTAGAGGTTAGGGAATCAGGTTCACTGTTTGAATGATTTTAACATGATACGCTGTCTGGGATTATCCTATGACGAGGGGTTAGGGAATCGCGTCCACTGTTTGATTGATTTTAACGGCATGTATAACTATATACGGTCATTTCATGCCTAGAGGTTAAGGAATCGAGCTCTGTTTAATTGATTGATTCTAACGGCATGTGAATCTGTCTGGGGCTATTTTATGCTTAGAATTAGGGAATTACCTATACTGTTTTATTGACTGATTTTAACGGCATATAAACCTGTCTGGAGTTATTCCATGCCTAGAGATAAAGGACTGTGTACAGTTATAGATATAAATTTTGGCGTTTCTCTCTCTCTCTCTTCTCTCTCTCTCTCTCTCTCTCTCTCTCTCTCTCTCTCTCTCAGTTTTCTCTCTCCCTCCTCTCGCTCACTATTTCTCTCTCTCTCTCTCTCTCTCTCTCTCTCTCTCACACACACACACAACACACACACACTTTCTCTCTCGCTCTATCTTTCTCCCCCTCTCTCGCTCCCTCTCTCTCACACACATACTTTCTCTCTACCTGCTCCCTCTCTCTATCTCTATCTCTCTCACACACACACACTTCTTTCTCCTCCCTTTCGCTCTCTCTCTCTCTCTCTTCTCTCTCTCTCTCTCACACACACACACACACACACACACTTTGTCTCTCCCCCTCTCGCTCTCGATCTCTCCCCCCCTCTCTCTCTCTCTCTCTACACACACACACTTCTTTCTCCTCCTGCTTTCTCCTCCTGCTCTCTCTCTCTCTCTCTCTCTCTCTCTCACACACACACACACACATACACACTTTCTCTCTCCATCTCTCGCTCTCTCTCTATCTCTCTCTCTCTCTCTCTCTCTCTCTCAAACACACACACACACACACACACACACACAATCACACACACACGGAAGGTCTCTCTCACTGTATGTATTCTGTTTTTGCTGGTCAGATTACTCTGGTGTATCTATGTGTAGGTGTCCACAGGAGAACATCGACAAAAATACACCACCGTCTCGCTAAAAGGTAAAGAGTTTAACAGTCACACCCAGAATCCCCTAAAATGGGCTGATGAATTGTTTTATGTACGAGAAAAAAGATAAAGTACACCCACACCCTTAGAAATAACAAATAATTTATTTTATATATTTACATCGAGATCTCCTGCCTCGGTACATGGAAATATCCACATATCGGATTCTTCGATACTATATATATATATATATATATATATTATATATATATATATATATGAAGGTAAAAATGGATATTGAATTCGACAATATGTAAGAAATTTTTATAGAAAAACAACAAGATGTTAAAAATTTTTGCTGACAGATATCTGTTTCGACATTATGAATATGTCTTTTTCAAAGCAACATTGTAAGCGGAAAAACGAAATGAATATATCAGTAATTACAAGGCACAGAACGCTCTCGATCAGTACCGGAATTTTTTTTTAAATTTATTTTATTTTTAACAACACATATGTATTTTTAAAAAAATTTTAAAAAATTCCGGTACTGATCGATAGCGTTCTGTGCCTTGTAATTACTGATATATTCATTTCGTTTTTGCGCTTACAATGTTGCTTTGATAAAGACATATTCATAATGTTGAAACAGATATCTGTCAGCAAAAATTTTTTAACATCTTGTTGTTTTTCTATAAAACTTTCTTACACATATATATAATATATATATATATATATATATATATTATATATATATTGAAAAGAGAAATAAGGAAAGAAAGTAGTGAATGGATAAAATAGGATTATTTTAATTAATATAACTTACACGTGTTTCGGTCAGGAGTTTATCCATGTGTACATTATTCTATCTATTATTATTTTTAAATACCAAAATGAAATGAAATAATGATAATAATAGAAAAAATGTAGAAATGTTGCGCACACAAAGAAATTTCAACCTTTCTCAGAGTAAATCCTTTTTTTTTTTACTCTGAGGAAGTGTAACACGTGTAAGTTATATAAATTAAAATATCCTATTTTATCCATTCAATACTTTCTTTCCTTTGTTTCTCTTTTCAACATACCGTCGGATTCACTTCCATTTTCATTTTACACACACACACACACACACACACACACACACACAACATATATATATATTATATATATATATATATATTATAAAATGGGTACAAGAGATAACCTACTCGAGTTTCCCCATAAGGATCTTCACGGTTAAATCCACTGAATTAATTGCAGTCGATCACACGTATATTTTGCACCTACCAACCATCGTGCCCATATTCACAGGTAAGTCACTTTATATCTTTATAAATACATACATACATACATATAATATATATATATATATATATATATATATAATATATATATATTTATATATTATATAAGAATATATATATATATATATATATATATATATATGAATATATATATATGTTATATATATATATTATTTCTTTATGTTGGTAGGATCAAGATCGGTATGCCAAAAAGAAGTAAAGAATAAAATTTATTTTGTAAACAAACAGCAGGACGGAATTTCTTGATGAGGAGGGCCTCGAGTACACCTAGGTGTAACTCTTGTTTGAGGACGCCAAGATAGTGAACATTGAGGGCTTATATGCCACAGCACAATCAGAATTATCCAAAAGGTGTTGCCCAATGGAGAAATGTGAATTTGGATTGCTTGGTGGAGAAGAGTAGTCAAAGTTGTCTCCTTTATAAATTCAAATTCAAATGCGATGTTTGCAACATTGGGCCAACTACCCAAATATTGGAGGTTAGAATAAACCAGCATATTCAATCTGTTATCTGCAACCATAACTTCTTAGTTACTATGCGATCTTCAGACCAAATGGTCTCTGAAGATCGCAAAGGCAGGAAACTGTCAATAACTAGGCGCCACTGACTTCATGCCAATACTACCTTAACTTATATATATATATATATATATATATATATATATATATATATATATATATAGCCAGAGATCTAGAAGTCTCACCAACATATTTGGTCTTACAATCAAGACAATCTAATGTGTAAACACCCGCTTCGGAAGGTGTGTGTTTGTGTTTTTTTCCGTTCGCATAACTATTTTAAACAAATACTTCCGAACCAATTTATGTTAAATTTCATATATATATATATATATATATATTATATATATATATATATATATAATATGTGTGTGTGTGTTGTGTGTGTGTGTGTGTGTGTGTGTGTGTGTGTTTATATATGTATATATTTGAATTTCTTAGCTATTTTAAATGATTGGCTCTTAAAACATTGATATTACAACTAAGTATGAAGTGTTTTGATGTTAAAAATGATTGTAAACGTTATTGATATATTGGCTTTTAAATCAATGATACTGCAAAGAATTATGAAGCTTTTAGCAGTTTAAAATTATGATAAACTTTATCAGTATTATTAACACAGCTATTGACAAAATTGTTGTATTTGTAAATATAAGCGACCTCATACAGACTATATACTGCGATGATCTTGTAAACATTTCTGTGATTTCTAAATATTTGGAGACCTTACCTTTGAGACTTACATCGGAATTGGAGAACATGTTTATTAGACTGACTTTGACATAAAATAACCCAACAAGGATTGACATGCCTTTAACCAACCAACCAACCAACTAACCAACGAAACTGGTACAAATGCTGAATAGCGTGCAATAGATAATATCATTAGAATTGCACTTTATGTATAAATAACATTAAACCAACGAATCAACCAACCATACCAACCTCATATTTGGCATAAAATAACCCAACAAGGATTGACGTGCCTTTCAACTAACTAACCAACGAACAAACCAACCGACCTTATACAGACTATATACTGCAATGATCTAGTAAACATTTCTGTGATTTCTAAATATTCGGTTTAGCTCAGTCGGTAGAGCGTTCGGCTAGAAACCTCAAGGTTCCTAGTTCGATACCGGTCCTCACCAACTCAGCATATGAGTAGCATCGGGATCTGTGGGGTAAAGTAAGGAGCTGATGGTAGGTGTGGCGCTCCACCTCAGACGCTAAAACAATCTCCTTGGTCTAGCGCTATTGAAAAGGGGATAGACACCCTCGCTGACTGGCTGATACCGACTTTAGGCCGCCCCGACGACTTTACTTTTTACTTTACCTCAGAATTGGAGAACATGTTTATTAAACTGATTTTTAGCATAAAATAACACAAGGGTACAAATTTTACGATTAAAAAGCATTAGATGTCGGAAACTTATTTTTAAATATTAAGATTATTGAAAACTTTATTTATACTGTTAATATAGCTATTGACAACACAGTTGCGACTGTATATATTTTGAAGGCCTTGTATTTGGGACTACACCCCAGCCAGGAATGAGTCATTGTGTCCCGATTACACATTGGTCATACAAGACAAACGCACTCCTATATACTCAAACAAGAACAACAACCACAACGTGAAATATGTCAAACACCTTTGACAGTTAAACACTTATTCATGGAATGCAGGTTTCTTGCGCACATCAGAAACCGTTATTTTAAAGCAAACAATATGAAAGATCTGTTTGAAAATGTCAACATGGAGGATATTCTTTTTTTTTTGAGGGAAATAAAATTATACCATAGAATATAGAGATGAAACAAATCAATACCATACAACATAATCCCCAATAATGCTAACAGATTGTTAAAACCAATTACTAAAAAGTATAAATATAAATACACGATATGTATTACTTCCTGACCGTTAGGCGTGACATAACCCCAGATGGGTTGATATGCCGTTAAAATCAATAAATCAACCAATCTGTTTGTATAAATGTATTTATCAATATATCTATCGTAGTCTGTTCCTGTCTATCTGTTGTAGTCTGTATCTATTTATCTATTTCGTCCTTCCTATGTATATTTGCATCAAACTTTGTGGGTGTACAGCGGGTTTGATGAGTCATTTGAGAGCGCATGAGAGGAAAGGTTCTGGTGGTGGGTTTATAGGATTGTGAGGGACGGCAGTGATCTGTAAAGATTATGCTATCAACATAATCCTCAATAATGCTAACACATTGTTAAAACTAATAACTAAAAAGTATAAATATAAATACACGATATGTATTACTTCCTAACCGTTAGGCATGACATAACCCCAGATTATTTGAAGTGAGCACATTCGTGCACTCACTCCAAATAAACTTTAACATTTATTCGGAAATGAGATACAGCGCATGTGCACACAACTCGGCATGTAGCCAAAAGTTTGGAGTTGGTGGGTGGGTGATAAAACTGGTCATATCACTACACGGATCTATCTAGCTAGGCTCACTCACCGACCGATTCATTCAAAAATAAAAATAAAATTCTTGCATTCTCTCCTTGCGCAGCCCCCTGTCACCAAAATACCTCATTCGCTCTATGCATGTATCCTACTTAAAAATTTCCCAATATTGAAGATTGGCGATGGAGGGGGTGGGAAAAAATTGAAAATAAAAACCCCAAGAAACTGAAAAACACATGTAAACAAAACAAAAATTGTGGGTCATTTTGGTTTCCCCCTTTCCCTCAGCTATTGTTGTGTAGGCCCGCCGACTGTCTTCCGCACTTTGTTGTTTGAAAGCAAGCCGGTCAGTGCCTCTAATATGGGAGTGGGTGTCCTTAGTGGGTGAGTATTTGAAGTGAGCACACTCGTGCACTCACTCCAAACAAACTTTTTATTTATTTAGAAGTGAGATACAACGAGTGTGAACACGACTCGGCATATAGCCGGAAGTTTGGTTTTGGGGGGTGGGTTATAAAACTGGTCATACAACTACACTGATCTATCTAGCTAGGTTCAAACGCCGACCGATTTATTCAAAAATAAATAAAATTCTTGCATTCTCTCCTTGCGCAGCTCTCTTCCACCAAAATACCTCATTCGCTCTATGCATCTAACTACTTAAAAATCTTTTCCACATATTCGTTTTGATGATTTGGAGATGGAGGGGGTGGGAAAAATAAAAACAGAAAGACCCAAGAAACTGAAAATACATGTAAACAAAAAACAAAATTTGTGGGTCATTTTTGGTTACCCCCTTTCCCTTAGCTAGTATATCAGCCTGCCGACTGTCTTCCGTACTTTGTTTGAAAGCAAGCCGGTCAGTGCTCTAATAAGGGAGTGGGTGTCCTTAGTGGGTGGTCGGTAAAAAATTGGGATTCTGTAGGCCAGTCGGGTTGGGTTACTAGAAAAATTGACTTGGCATAACCCCAGACGGGTTGATATGCCGTTAAATCAATAAACATATAAAACCAGCCAGCCAACCAAGCAACCAACTAACAGTCCTCATACATACTATATACTGCGATTATCTTTTTTCTTTTCTCTTTGTTGTTGAAGTCGTTGCTATTGGAGGTTGCATCAATTAATAGAACAGCCGACTCCTTGAATGATTTACATTCTTTCTTTGTTTTTTTCTTTTTTTTTCTTTCTTTTTTTTACGTCATAATGACTTTCTAGTAAATATAAAATAGCCGAAAGATGCAGCATGTTTTTTTACGTCATTCTTTCATTTATTCTGTAAAGGGCAATGATCGACTTGAAGCAATTTCACCACCTTTAGTGACAAGATGAAAAGATTGAAATATTACGCTCGTCTTGTAAGATAGAGCCAGCCGGTACATAGCGCGGAATCCATTTTGGTTTTTTTTTGGTTTTGTATAGTTGTTTTTTTTTTTATTATATTCCATTGTCTTATTTTCTTTTTTCTTTCTTTTTTTTTTTTCTCCAACAGGGTGGGGTGTGTCGAGATAATTCTTACCCGATTATACATTTCTTTAGACTTATAGATTTTCTGTTATTATTTATTTAACTATTTCCTTCCTTCTTTCTTTCTTTCTTTTTCTTTCTTTCTTTCTTTGTGTCTTACTTTCTTTCTTTTTTTCTTTAACAGGGTGGGGGGTGTGTCGAGATAATTCTTCCCCGATTATACATTACTTTACACTTTGCTTATAGATTGTCTGTTCTTATTTATTTAACTATCTCTTTCTTTCTTTCTTTCATTCTTTCTTTTTCTTTCTTTCTTTCTTTTGTCTTTCTTTCTTTTTCTTTCTAACAGGGTGGGAGAGGTGAGATAATTCTTCCTCGATTATACATTTCTTTAGACTTATAGATTTTTTCTGTTATTTATTTTACTGTTTCGTTTCTTTCTTTCTTTCTTTCTTTCTTTCTTTCTTTCTTTCTTTCTTTCTTTCTTCCTTTTCTTTCTGTCTTTCTGTCTTTCTTTCTTTTTCTCCAACAGGGTGGGAGTGTCGAGATAATTCTTCCCTGATTATATATTACTTTAGACTTTGCTTA
>CM042176.1:587817-595317 GCA_023376005.1 Doryteuthis pealeii | reverse complement strand
AGTATTAATGTATACAAAAATTTTAAATCGCTACACACCTCGATCTGTTTTGTCTCTCAACCTCGTTCCTTTTTTAAACTACATGTCTGAGAGTCCTCGATTTATTTCGACTCTAAAAAAGAAAAGTAAAGTCGACGGGGTGGCCTAAAGTCGGTATTTTAATTAATAATATAAAACTACTTCATGTTGACAATTATATAAATATAATTTTAAATTCTTGAAGCTTTATATATAAAATTTAGACAACCCACTATTGCCAGAATTAATCATGAATCCAGTGACAATATTTGAACATATTTTAAATAGATAAAACATTTTTTTAATTCTAAATCACATTCGTCTACCTCGTAATAATGGAGATTCGCTCCCGGTTTTTGTCTGTAACAAAAATTACGTCACTGCTTACGTCACATTACCCAAAATCATCATAACATAGAATAAATACACTCAAAATTGAACATGCTACATTAGACAGTCCTCATTGTTTTTAAAACAAGTTTTAATAAATACATGACTGGTATTATATATCTATATATAGTTTTTTTTTAAATACACATTCAAAGTTTACATTTCAAATTGTTTTATTTTTTAATCCTTTAATGAATTTGATGATTTTACTTACTCAGGGTACAAACTCGCTGACATTGAATTTTTTAGTCCCACCCCTAAGGCAATATGTTTCAAAAATCTATTTTTACATCGCCCGGAGGGTGTTTTTGATTTTGTACTAGTCTAAATAATAAAAAAATAAGAAGACAGCGCTATTTAGCGTCACCTTTGCAACAAAAACACAACAATAGTTTAGACCAACAGCCTTGATAATGATAGTTTAGACAAATAGTAAACAGCCTTGATAATGGTTCAGAAAATATATATATATAGATAGATATTATATAAGTATAAAATGACGTATGCTCGACCGTTGTACAAACAAACATACCTGCGTACAGATAGACTGACAGACATATAGAATCCTTATATTATACTAGCAAGAATATGCACCTTCTATCGGAAGTATTCAAGTTTTAATGTAATAAAATGTATTCGATACGAAATGATAACACATAAAAAAATTACACTTATTTTAACTATATTCTAATTAATTTCTATATAAAATAATTCATACGATTGATTTTAATACGTTGAAGAATAAAATAATAATATTAAAGATCAATACACCAAATAATTATTTTTCAAACTCGATCAACCACACCCGATATTATGTAACCCTTTATTTCTTAGTGATATATAAGACACATTGCAAGATTTTAAATGCACTAATAACATGGGTTGATTTGAGACAAATTCAACTCAGATTTTCATTATCGTTCATAACTAAGATTTATACTATGTGTTAATAATTTAGACCAGTAGTTCTCAACCGGGGTCCACATGGACCCTTGGGGGCGATATAACATGTTTTTGGAGTCCATGCCAGCAAAAGATTTTTTTTTTCAAAATACAATAGGATTTTAAAACATCGAATGGTTATGGGGTTCCACGAGAGTAAAATAGGACTCAAAGACCCCCTTTGAGTCCTATTTTACATAGGTAAAAAAAAAAGAGAACCACTGACTTAGACTATAAATTAAATACTGAAGGATAAACTTACGCAATTCCTGAGAGTGTTGTGACGTAATCAGTGAAATAGTTTCGATTCCAGACAGACAGACACCGAATATCCATTATGATAAGATATCTATTATATGGGTATTAAAATTCAGTTTAGAAATACTTCCGGTGTCAGCAATAGCGACAAATGAGACGGAACGAAATGCTGAGGGTAGTATGAAAAAATTAGATTTATAAAACGAAACGAAAGAAAATGTAACAAAACATTGACTTAAGAAAATAGGTTTCTATTTTGCGTCTGAAAGAACTAAACGATAGAATTTAATTAAGCTCAGAAATTTAAGGAATTCAAAGATTTTTAGTATAATGGAAACTTGGTTCCACTAAAATAATTTTTAGTATGTATAGTATTATATATACATCATATATCAATAGTATTATATATAATCTAGTTTGTCAGTATTATATAAGTGATATTACTATTATATATATTTTCAGTATTATATAAGTAATAGTACTATTATGTAAGTGATATGCCTGATTGGCAACCTTCCGTCTATTTTAGATGATGGTGTAGTTTTTTTTCCTTCTCTCTCTCTCTCTCTCTCTCTCTCTCTCTCTCTCTCTCTCTCTCTCTCTCTCTCTCTCTCTCTTACAGCTACGTGAGTGGCTGAACAGACCGATCCTCGAATTGCAGTCTCTGGTGCAATGGCTGCAAACAAAAGGTGATGCTTTATGTAGGTGTTGTGGTGCTGCTGTTTCTCCCTTCTTTTAGCTCTCTTTTCTGTGGCAGCTTTTTTCCTCTCTTCTTCACTTCTTTTTGTTCCTTGTTTGACGAGGAGGCGCCAGGTTGCACTGTCTTCTGCACAAGCCACCCACGTGTTATTATATGTGATATATATTAACAATATTTTCCGTATTATATATTATTTAATTTTTCAGGTAATTTATTATATACATTATATATCAATAGTATCACTATAATAAATTTTAATATAGTGGAAACTTGGTTCCACTATTATAATTCGTTCCAAAATTATTCGTTTAACATAATTCGAGCATAATTCGTTCCAAAATTATGTTCGAGAACAAATGTGTTCGAAAACAAAGACACCAAAAACCGTTGATTCCTGACGAGAATGGAGACGTCCTTTGGATTTTTACCAGAGCCCTTTTTGCCGGATTGGGGCCCGAAAACCAATGTGTGACAAATTAATCCAATGTAAGGTCCAACAAGGAACTTGGGTTCCGGACGGCACATTTCTGACACTATCACGTGTTGTCACCACCCTGCCATGGTGAGGAGGGGTTGGACTCTAAGTGTATTTTAAAATCATTAATGCATAGAATAAATCTTATTCATCAACGAGATTGTGAAAATCTGACTTAGATTTGCCTCAAAACATCCCATGTTATTAGGGTATTTGCCTCTCATCCTACTTATGAGGGCATGACACAATGACATTTTTATGTGGGCCCACCCACGAGCCGAGACTCATAGGTGGTAGGTGCAAAAAATACGTTGATCCCTCGGGGGGGGGGGGGCTCAGGCACTGGGCAATAACCCAGTCCTGTCCCTTTAAATCAAGGGGGTAGGTGTTGTCTGCGAGGATAGCCCCTGGGATCAATACTGTTAATTTACATTAACAACACAGGCCTCGAAGAGCTCATGTTATTAGTGTTTAAAATCCTGCAATGTGTCTTATATAACTAAGAAATAAAGTTTTACATAATATATGGTTTGGTTAATTTGCATACTGGTTTTAACAAAACCGGGTTTAATAAATAATTACTTGGTGTTACTGAACTCTAATATCATTGTTTTATTCTTCAACGTATCAATCGTATGAATGATTTTGTATTGAAACCAATTAAAATATGATTAGAATAAGTGTAATCCTTTTACATGCGTTCTTATTTAATTTCTTTAGTCTTTCTAATTTGATATATTTTATTACATTAAATGGACTTGTAGCTTCCAACTATTCTCCTTCCATCTATGGGTAAATAATAGGGAAGACTGGGCTCTTTAACATTGTCTAGATAACCAGTCGCAGATAAGGAAAACTAGGAATTCAAACCTATTAAACTCTGCTGAATAAATTGACTTTGTGTCGTATGCTGCTCGTGCGAAGGGCTGGTATATATGTATGTAATATATATTATATATATATATATATTATATATATATATATATATATATATATATATGAGATTTATCCAACTGGTAGTATAAGGGATGATTCTATATGTAATTTCTAAGATACACTGTATTATTAATGTATGATCCGGTATGTATAAATACAGCGAATCTTTAAATCACTAAAGAGAGCTCAATGTATAATAAACTTTTTAGATTATATACAGAGCAATATTTATCATAGAAAGGAAGGAAGAACTCAACACCGTAATTCCATAATAAATTTATTTCGACCAAAATTGGGGCCTATATAAATCTAAGTTGATTTAATATAGCTCCCCAAAATTCAGTCTCTTCAGATGGGGATCAATTTACTTTTGAATTGCACTTCTCAAAAAACAAAAAGGAAAAGTTAAAAAATAAATTCAAACAAAAACAAAAAAATTAAAATAAAATTTTTTACCAACCCCGCAGTACAGGTAGGATATGACACAAGATCATTTTTAGGCGGAGTTTGACAGGTTTTAATTCAGAGTTTTCCTTCTCCTTGTTTGGTTGCCTAAGAAAGATTAAAAAGCCCAGTCCACCGTACTATTTACCAATAGTTGGAGGGAGAGTAGTTAGATGCATACCTTTCTCAAATTTATTAGCGCTATGTAAAATTTAAACAGCCTCGTTTAGGGTTTGAACTCGTCTCGCCGTGTCCATTAATCGGTATATCACATGTCTCCTATATATATAAGTGTATACGTTCAAGCCTTATTGTTGTTTTTCTTATATCAGAGTCCTGATGTTGGAAAAGGTGCCTCATATTTTGTACCTAAGCGCTTTCAACCATGTCAATGGTCATTTTCTGGGGGATTATTGGTTGAAGTTGTTTGTTGGTGTTTTTTGTGCGAGTTTTATTCCTTTGTGAGGGTTTATTGTATGAGGGTTGCTCTGGTTAATTAATGAATAAAACCTCACCAGCTATCTATCTATCTGTATATCTATATGTCTATCTATCTATCTTAGTCTGTTCGTATCTATCTATCTATCCTTCTATCTATCTATCTTAGTCGGTTTGTATCTATCTATCTATCTATCCATCGTAGTCTGTTCGTATCTATCTGTTCGTATATATAATAGATTATGCTATTTCTATTGTAGTCTCTATCTATCTATCTATTTAGTCTTGTCATATCTATCTATCTATCTATCTAACTAGCTAGCTACCTATCGTGTCTGTTCGTACCTATCTACATTATTTATCTATCTATCTATTTTAGTCTGTTCATATCTATCTATCTATCTATCTATCGTAGTCCGTTCATATCTATCTATCTATCTCTCTCTCTATTTAGTCTGTTCATATATATATATATATATATATATATATATATATATTATATATATACTGTAGTCTGTTCGTACCTATCTATCAATCGTAGTCTTTTGGACTACCACACTCCTATATACTAACAATATAACAATATACTAACAATATATAACAATAAAATAATTATATAACAATATAATAATTATAACAATATAATAATAACAATATATAAGACTAATGTACTCATACAAGAACAACAACCACAATGTGCAACATGTGCAACAACCACAATGTGCAACATGTCAAACACCTTTGACTGTTAAACACTTATTCATGGAATGGTTTCTTGCTCACACCAGAAACCGTTATTTTAAAGCAAAAAAAAAATGAAAGATATGTTTGAAAATGTCAACATGGAGGATATTCTCTCTTTTTTGAGGGAAATAAAATTATACCATAGAATATAGACATGAAACTAATCAATACCATACAACATAATCCCCAATAATGCTAACACATTGTTAATACCAATTACTAAAAGGTATAAATGTAAATACACGATATGTATTACTTCCTAACTGTTAGGCATGACATAACCCCAGATGGGTTGATATGCCGTTAAAATCAATAAACCAACCAATCTGTTTCTATATATGTATCTATCTATCAATATATCTATCGTAGTCTGTTCCTGTCTATCTATCTGTTGTAGTCTCTATCTATCTATCTATCTATCTATCTATCTATTTCGTCCTTCCTGTGTATATTTGCATCAAACTTTGTGGGTGTGCAGCGGCTTAGATGAGTCATGTGTGGGCTCATGAGAGGAAAGGTTCTGGTGGAGGGGTTATAGGATTGTGAGGGACGGCAATGATCTGTAAAGATTATGCTATTTCTATTGTAGTCTCTATCTATCTATCTATTTAGTCTGTTCATATCTATCTATCTATCTAACTAACTATCTACCTATCTTAGTCTGTTCGTACCAATCTATCTATTTATCTATCTATCTATTTTAGTCTCTTTATATCCATCTATCTATCTATCTATCGTAGTCCGTTCATATCTATCTATATATCTATCTATCTATTTATCTATCTATCTATCTCTCTATTTAGTCTGTTCATATATATATATGTATCTATCTAACTAACTAGCTAGCTAGCTATCGTAGTCTGTTCGTATCTATCTATCTATTTATTTATCTATATATCTGTCCGTTTATATCTATCTATCTAGCTATCGTAGTCTGTTCATATCTATCTATCTATCTATCTATTTAGTCTGTTCGTATCTATCTATCTAGATATCGTATTCTGTTCATATCTATCTATCTATCTATCTATCTATCTATCTATTTAGTCTGTTCATATCTAGCTAGCTAGCTAGCTAGCCAACTATCGTAGTCTGTTCGTATCTATCTAGCTATCTATTTATCTATTTTAGTCTGTTCATATCTATATATCTAGCTATCGTAGTCCGTTCATATCTATCTATCTATCTATCTATCTATTTAGTCTGTTGATATCTATCTATCTATCTAGCTAGCTAGCTAGCAAGCCAACTATCGTAGTCTGTTCGTATCTACCTATCTATTTATCTATTTTAGTCTGTTCAAATCTATATATCTAGCTATCGTAGTCCGTTCAAATCTATCTATCTATCTATCTATCTATCTATCTTGATTTATATCTCTCTCGGTGTGACTGTATTTGCATATTTTTGAACGTTGGCGTGCACGGTTGTTTCCATGTGCGTGGATGTTTGCGTTATTCGTAATACCTGCGCATGATCGTGACGAGAGATTGACAAACACCAGCCTCGTTTTCAAGGTTCAATACAGCGTCTCGTTTTCAACGTACCAGAGAAGCGCGCATGCGTACACGCAACCATGCGTGGGCAGCGCAAAAACAAAATTGGATCTTGACAAAACAAAAACACAATAAATAAATGCAAGCGAATGCTTCTCGGGTGCTAACGAGAGCGTAACGTGTCAAAATGGTTTCCAGACGTCATCAGCTCCACGAGGTCGACATCTCATTAGAGAATCTCTTTTTAGAAAATTAAGGTTTTTCTTTTTGCAAGAACACCAACCACGATGCTGTCGGCCATTTGCAAAATCAAGAATCGAAGGCCTTTTCGATCTCAATTCTCTGATTAATAAATAAAGGAAGAAATTAATTGATAATAATAATAATAATAATAATATAATATAATAATAATAATAATAATAATAATGATAATAATAATAATAATAATAATGGTAAAAATAAAATAATGATGATAATAATAATGATGAAATTGATCAAAATAATAATAATAACAATCATAATGATAGGGATAATAATAATGCTAATATAATCTAATAATGATAATAATAATAACTAAATATATAATAATAATAATAATTAAATATTATAAAATAATAATGATAATAATAATCAATAATGATAGAACGAGACATTGAATC
>CM042176.1:581777-587717 GCA_023376005.1 Doryteuthis pealeii | reverse complement strand
AAAAAAAAAAAAGAAAAAAAAAAAAAAAAAAAAAAAAAAAAAAAAAAAAAAAAAAAAAAAAAAAAAAAAAAAAAAAAAAAAAAAAAAAAAAAAAAAAAAAAAAAAAAAAAAAAAAAAAAAACAAAAAAAAAAAAAAAAAAAAAAAAAAAAAAAAAAAAAAAAAAAAAAAAAAAAAAAAAAAAAAAAAAAAAAAAAAAAAAAAAAAAAAAAAAAAAAAAAAAAAAAAAAAAAAAAAAAAAAAAAAAAAAAAAAAAAAAAAAAAAAAAAAAAAAAAAAAAAAAAAAAAAAAAAAAAAAAAAAAAAAAAAAAAAAAAAAAAAAAAAAAAAAAAAAAAAAAAAAAAAAAAAAAAAAAAAAAAAAAAAAAAAAAAAAAAAAAAAAAAAAAAAAAAAAAAAAAAAAAAAAAAAGAAAAAAAAAAAAAAAAAAAAAAAAAAAAAAAAAAAAAAAAAAAAAAAAAAAAAAAAAAAAAAAAAAAAAAAAAAAAAAAAAAAAAAAAAAAAAAAAAAAAAAAAAAAAAAAAAAAAAAAAAAAAAAAAAAAAAAAAAAAAAAAAAAAAAAAAAAAAAAAAAAAAAAAAAAAAAAAAAAAAAAAAAAAAAAAAAAAAAAAAAAAAAAAAAAAAAAAAAAAAAAAAAAAAAAAAAAAAAAAAAAAAAAAAAAAAAAAAAAAAAAAAAAAAAAAAAAAAAAAAAAAAAAAAAAAAAAAAAAAAAAAAAAAAAAAAAAAAAAAAAAAAAAAAAAAAAAAAAAAAAAAAAAAAAAAAAAAAAAAAAAAAAAAAAAAAAAAAAAAAAAAAAAAAAAAAAAAAAAAAAAAAAAAAAAAAAAAAAAAAAAAAAAAAAAAAAAAAAAAAAAAAAAAAAAAAAAAAAAAAAAAAAAAAAAAAAAAAAAAAAAAAAAAAAAAAAAAAAAAAAAAAAAAAAAAAAAAAAAAAAAAAAAAAAAAAAAAAAAAAAAAAAAAAAAAAAAAAAAAAAAAAAAAAAAAAAAAAAAAAAAAAAAAAAAAAAAAAAAAAAAAAAAAAAAAAAAAAAAAAAAAAAAAAAAAAAAAAAAAAAAAAAAAAAAAAAAAAAAAAAAAAAAAAAAAAAAAAAAAAAAAAAAAAAAAAAAAAAAAAAGAAAAAAAAAAAAAAAAAAAAAAAAAAAAAAAAAAAAAAAAAAAAAAAAAAAAAAAAAAAAAAAAAAAAAAAAAAAAAAAAAAAAAAAAAAAAAAAAAAAAAAAAAAAAAAAAAAAAAAAAAAAAAAAAAAAAAAAAAAAAAAAAAAAAAAAAAAAAAAAAAAAAAAAAAAAAAAAAAAAAAAAAAAAAAAAAAAAAAAAAAAAAAAAAAAAAAAAAAAAAAAAAAAAAAAAAAAAAAAAAAAAAAAAAAAAAAAAAAAAAAAAAAAAAAAAAAAAAAAAAAAAAAAAAAAAAAAAAAAAAAAAAAAAAAAAAAAAAAAAAAAAAAAAAAAAAAAAAAAAAAAAAAAAAAAAAAAAAAAAAAAAAAAAAAAAAAAAAAAAAAAAAAAAAAAAAAAAAAAAAAAAAAAAAAAAAAAAAAAAAAAAAAAAAAAAAAAAAAAAAAAAAAAAAAAAAAAAAAAAAAAAAAAAAAAAAAAAAAAAAAAAAAAAAAAAAAAAAAAAAAAAAAAAAAAAAAAAAAAAAAAAAAAAAAAAAAAAAAAAAAAAAAAAAAAAAAAAAAAAAAAAAAAAAAAAAAAAAAAAAAAAAAAAAAAAAAAAAAAAAAAAAAAAAAAAAAAAAAAAAAAAAAAAAAAAAAAAAAAAAAAAAAAAAAAAAAAAAAAAAAAAAAAAAAAAAAAAAAAAAAAAAAAAAAAAAAAAAAAAAAAAAAAAAAAAAAAAAAAAAAAAAAAAAAAAAAAAAAAAAAAAAAAAAAAAAAAAAAAAAAAAAAAAAAAAAAAAAAAAAAAAAAAAAAAAAAAAAAAAAAAAAAAAAAAAAAAAAAAAAAAAAAAAAAAAAAAAAAAAAAAAAAAAAAAAAAAAAAAAAAAAAAAAAAAAAAAAAAAAAAAAAAAAAAAAAAAAAAAAAAAAAAAAAAAAAAAAAAAAAAAAAAAAAAAAAAAAAAAAAAAAAAAAAAAAAAAAAAAAAAAAAAAAAAAAAAAAAAAAAAAAAAAAAAAAAAAAAAAAAAAAAAAAAAAAAAAAAAAAAAAAAAAAAAAAAAAAAAAAAAAAAAAAAAAAAAAAAAAGAAAAAAAAAAAAAAAAAAAAAAAAAAAAAAAAAAAAAAAAAAAAAAAAAAGAAAAAAAAAAAAAAAAAAAAAAAAAAAAAAAAAAAAAAAAAAAAAAAAAAAAAAAAAAAAAAAAAAAAAAAAAAAAAAAAAAAAAAAAAAAAAAAAAAAAAAAAAAAAAAAAAAAAAAAAAAAAAAAAATAAAAAAGAGAGGGGAAGAGGAATTTGCATTAGCTTATAAAAAGCTTAACCGTTTCGTCTTTGTCTCCATACATTCTACACTAGCTACTTCTGTTGCGTAATAATAATAATATTTTGATAATATTTTAATAATAATAATAATGATAATCTTATTATAATGGAGATTGGGGGTTTGTCTATCTGTAACCGAAACTATATCACTACTCAAGTCACAATTCCCTTCGTTATTTACATCACATTCTCCATGAGATTATTTTTTATTTAAACCTCAATTATTAATAAAATTGTTTTACATTATTAATACTGTTGACCATATCTACATACTAAGAACATGCAATTGTATTTATATATACAACAAAATAGCGATTTACAGTGTAAATAGGAAGGGTAATTTGCATATTGATCTTAAAAAATTGATTTTAATAAATATATGCTTAGTATTATTGATTTCTAATTGTTTGGTTTTATCTTAATGAATATGAGCAAAAATCTCGGATATAAATCTTAAAATAAATCCATTAACAAGAAAAAATAACTGTATTATTATTCTTTGCTTCCTATTTTAACTAAATAGTTGAATTAGGAAAATTTACCAATGAAAGACGGGAGTAACGGAAAATGATGGAAGAGTTAGTTTCAAAGTTGTTCTATTTTTTTATTATACCCCCTCTATTCCAAATCTTTTTATTGTATTCTTATTCAGTTTCATTAGCCTTTCTAATTTAACATATTTCATTATATTAAAACTTAAATACTTGCACCCGGAGGGTGCATATATTTGCTAGTAATAATAATAATAATCTACAATAGTAGGTGAGGCATATGGACAAACAGGAAAACAACAAAGACTAGAAAACAAAAATGGGAAGAAAAACATCTATATGGACACTTCAAACGACATTTCGGAGAGGTTGCACATGAAAAAATCTGGATGTGGTTAAGAAAAGGAAACCTTAAAAGAGAAACTGAATCACTAATAATTGCTGCACAGACTAATGCCATAAGGACAAACTATATCAAAGCAGAAATTGATAAGACCCAACAAAATAGTAAATGTAGATTATGTGGTAATAGAGATGAGACTGTAAACCATGTGCTATGCGAATGTTGCAAACTAGCACAACGGGAGTACAAAACTAGACACGACTGGGTTGGGATGGTGATCCACTGGGAATCATGCAAAAAATTACATTCTGACCGTACAACGAAATGGTATATGTATAAACCAGAATCTGTTATTGAGAAAGAAATGCATAACATTCTCTGGGACTTTGATAAAAACGGATCATCTTATCCCAACAAAAAGACCAGACCAAATGTTGATTAACTAAAAAGAAAGAACTTGTCAACTGGTGGATTTTGCAGTGCCAGCAGATCATAGGGTGAAGCTGAAGGAAATGAAAAAATGGACAAATATCTGGACCTTGCCAGAGAACTGAAAATGTTATGGAATATGAAAGTCAAAGTGATACCAATTGTAGTTGGTGCACTTGGAACGGTCCTAAAAAGCTTGGAAAAAGTTTTAAAAATCTGGAAATCAGATAGAGAATCGAGACCATCCAGAATACTGCACTGCTGCAATCCGCCAGAATACCCAGAAGAGTCCTGGAGACATGAGGAGACTTGTTGTCACTCAGACTCCAGTGAAAGGTCACCAGCTAACGCTGATGTGAAAAACTCAAAAGGAGTGAATAATAATAATCTTATTATAATGGAGATTGTTTGCTTTTCTGTCTGTAACCGAAACTATATTACTATACAAATCACAATTCCCTTTGTTATCTGCATCCCATTCTCCATGATTTATTTTTGTTTAAACCTCAATTATTAATAAAATTGTTTTACATTATTAAGACTGTTGACATATCTACATACAAATAACATGCAGTTGTATTTATATATACAACAAAACAGCGGTTTACAGTGTGAATGGGAAGGCTAATTTGCATATTGATCTTTAAAAATTTGATTTTAATAAATATGTGCTTAATATTATTGATTTCTAATTGTTTAGTCTTATCTTAGTGAATATGAGCAAAATTCTCTTCAATAAATCTTAAAAGAAATCCCTTAACAAAAAGAAATAAATGTAATATTATTCTTTACTTCCTATTTTAACTAAATAGTTAAATTAGGAATAGGAGTAATTGAAAATTATGGAAGAGTTAGTTTCAAAGTTGTTCTATTTTTCAATCATACCCCCTCTGTTCCAAATCATGTTATCTGCATTTTTATTCAGTTTCATTGGCCTTTCTAATTTAACATGATATTTTATTATATTAAAACTTAAATACTTGCACCCGGAGGGTGCATATATTTGCTAGTAATAATAATAATAATAATAATAATAATAATAATAATAATAATAATGGAGTCTTTATTTCGGTTTCTATTTGTCTGTAACCAAAGCTACGTAACTGCTAACGTCACAGAACCTAGAGTTGACAATACAGTGAATAAAGAACAATCTTATTTCTCTGAATGTTTGAGATGAGGCTTGAAGATTAGTATTATCTACGTTATTCGGACTATTGTCCCCATCTTCATTGTTATTTGTACAACGTTTCGGCCGATATTCCCTCCGGCCTTCTTCAGGTATTTCTTGTCGGACTCGGGAAATGTTGTACAAATAACAATGAAGATGGGGACAATAGACTGAATAACGCAGATAATACTAAAGAACAATCTTGTATTATATACACTCAAAATTTTAGTATGCCACTCTTATTGTTTTTTTTAAATAACTTTTACATGTCCGGTATTATATATTTATATATAGTTTGTTTTATTCTAATATATATATAGATTTATCTAACTTATAGTTTTATGAGAAAGTTATTGGGGTATACTAAGAAACGGAAGCACTGGTTTTTGCCATTGTTTTGTTAAGAAACGGAAGCACCGTTTTTGCCATTGTTTTTATTATGAAACGGAAGCATCGGTTTCAGCCATCTTTTTGGAGTTGTGAATAAAAGGCGGAAGTGTTTACTTCTCGTGGTTAACGTCAGCTGGACTACCCGTGTTATTATTTCGCTAAGCACGTTACAACAGTTATTTACAAACAAGGAATAGTCATTTTATCAGTATCGTGAGGACAGAACTAAGTTTCCATCTCAAATTGTTTTTTTTACTCCTTTAATACATTTGATTATTTTACTTACTTATGATACAAACCCTGTGATATTGAATTTTTAACTGCCACCCTCTCAGACAACATCTTTCAAAAATTAATTTTTACACCGACCGGAGAGGGGCGTTTACTTTTTTTTTTATTTTGCTAGTAATGATGATAGCCCTTGAAACAATAATGAAGAACTTGGAAAAAGGGGATGGAAAATCTGAGAAAGAATTAAGACCGTTTAAATAATAGCTAACATCCGCTAGAATACTTAGAAAATCTTGAAGACCTGGAGAAATTTGCTGTGACTCGAACTTCGGTAAAACCAACCAGTTGTAGCCGGTGATTAAAAACTCAGTAGAAAAAAAAACAACAAAATGTATCGTTGAGGTGGTAAAAGATACACAGAGAAATAGAGTGCATGAGATATATTTTATTCGGCACTTGTATCTGGTGCTAACAGATACTTATTA
>CM042176.1:546777-576777 GCA_023376005.1 Doryteuthis pealeii | reverse complement strand
ATGAAAACCGTTTTTGAAAAAAAGAAAAGAAAAAAGAGAAGATTTTTCTTTCTGTGTGTTCCACAATTTGTCTCTAGATTGTCTGGAGCAACAATAAAATGATCTTAAACTTTGTAATAGAGAAGACTAGCTTTTAGTTTTAAACAAATTATTACTATAATAGACATTAGAAATTATTTATCTATTAAAAGATTTGGCAACGGTTTTACAATAAAAACGCCGTGGAAATGATTTTATTATAAAATACATTCGAAATTATTCTACTATACGATGGAGTATTTCAAGGAAATTTGCTTTTTGTTATTTCTGTAAAAACCGTTTTTAAAAAAAAGGAGAAAAAAAGAGAGGCTTTTTTTATTTTGTAAGTTCCCCAAGTTGTCTCCTGATTGTCGTTCTAAACAAATTCTTACTATAATAAACATTAGAAATTATTTATCTACGAAATGATTTGGAAATTATTTTACAATGCAAATGCGGTGGAAATTATTTCATTATAAAATACATCGGAAATTATTCTACTTTTTATAGTAGAATAATTTCCGATGTATTTTATAATGAAATAATTTCCACCGCATTTGCATTGTAAAATCATTTAAAAGAATTTTACTATAATATTTCATTAGAAATGATATTACTATCAAATGCATTGGAAATTATATTACAATAAAAATTCATTGGAAATTATGTTGCTATATTGGAGTGATTTTACAATAAAAATTCATAGACAATGGTTTTACAATAAACATTCTGTGAGAATTATTCTATTATAAAATACATTGAAGATTGTTCTACTATACGATGGTGTATTTCAAAGAAATTTGTTTTTTGCTTATTTCTGTAAAGATCGTATAAAAGAAAAAAAGAAAAAAGGAGAAGCTTTTTTTTATTTTTTAAGTTCCTCTAGTTTTCTACAGATTGTTTGAAGCAAGAATAAAATGATCTCAAACTATTCAATGGAGAAGGCTCACTTTTAGTTTTAAACAAATTCTTACTATAATAAACATTAGAAATTATTTATCCATATAGTGATTTTACAATGAAAAAACGCCGTGGAAATTATTTCAAGATAAAATACACAGGAAATTACTCAACTATAAAAATTCATTAAAAATAATTTTATTATAAAAATACACAAGAAATTATATAACTATACGATGCATTAGAAATTATATTACTATGCAAATTCATAGGAAATGATGTTGCTATAAAATGTATAGGAATTATTTTACAATAAAAATTCATTGGAAATGTTGTTGCTATAAAATGTATAGCAATTATTTTACAATAAAAATTCATTGGAAATGATGTTGCTACAAAATGTATATGAATTATTTTACAATAAAAATTCATTGGAAATGATGTTGCTATAAAATGTATAGGGATTATTTTACAATAAAAATTCATTGAAAATGATGTTGCAATAAAATGTATAGGGATTATTTTACAATAAAGATTCATTGAAAATGATGTTGCTATAAAATGTATAGGGATTATTTTACAATAAAATTTCATTGGAAATGATGTTGCTATTACTCAACTATAAAAATTCATTAAAAATAATTTTATTATAAAAATACACAAGAAATTATATAACTATACGATGTATTAGAACTTATATTACTATGCAAATTCATAGGAAATGATGTTGCTATAAAATGTATAGGAATTATTTTACAATAAAAATTCATTGGAAATGTTGTTGCTATAAAATGTATAGCAATTATTTTACAATAAAAATTCATTGGAAATGATGTTGCTACAAAATGTATATGAATTATTTTACAATAAAAATTCATTGGAAATGATGTTGCTATAAAATATAGGGATATTTAAAAATCCAAAAAATGTATAGGGATTATTTTACAATAAAAATTCATTGAAAATGATGTTGCAATAAAATGTATAGGGATTATTTTACAATGAAAATTCATTGGAAATGATGTTGCATAAAAGTATAGGGATTATTTTACAATAAATATTCATTGAAAATTATGTTGCTATAAAAAATGTATAGGAATTATTTTACAATGAAAATTCATTGAAAATGATGTTGCTATGAAATGTATAGGGATTATTTACAATGAAAAAAATTCATTGGAAATGATGTTGCTATAAAATGTATATGAATTATTTTACAATAAAATTTCATTGGAAATGATGTTGCTATAAAATGTATAGGGATTATTTTACAATAAAATTCATTGGAAATGATGTTGCTATAAAAAATGTAATAGGGATTGAAATGATGTTGCTATAAAATGTTTATTTTGCAATAAAAATTCATTGAAAATGATGTTGCTTAAAAATGTATAGGAATTATTTTACATAAAAATTCATTGAAAATGATGTTGCTATAAAATGTATAGGAATTATTTACATAAAAATTAATTGAAAATGATGTTGGCTATAAAAATGTATAGGAATTATTTTACAATAAGATTCATTGAAAATGATGGTTACTATAAAATGTATAGGAATTATTTTATAATAAGAATGCTGTGGGGAATTATTTTATTATAAATACATTGAAAATTATTCTACTACACGATGGAGTATTTCAAAGAATTTGCTTTTTGCTTTATTTCTGTAAAAAACCGTTTTTGAAAAAAAGGAAAAGAAAAAAAGAGAATCTTTTTTTTTTTTTGTAAGTTCCTTAAGTTGTCTCCAGATTGTCTGAAACAAGAATAAATGATCTTAGAGTTTGTAATAGAGAAGACTAGCTTTTAGTTTTAAACAACTTGGTGAAAAAAAACATTTCTATGCCACCAAGAAAAATAGGAAAGAGCACGCCGGTGTCGTAAATATGTTATTTTGTGGTGCTTCACGATCTTTTTCGACGCCATAACGCGTGACAGGCAAGCCCGCTAACGAAAAATGTCGCGCTGAAATTCAGACATCTTTTTTTTTTTTTTCTTTTTTTTTTTTTTTTTTTCTTCCTTTTTTTTTTTTCTTTTTATGATCGACGCCCAACCTTCTTTTTTTCTTTCTTTTCCTCTTCTTTTCTTTCCCTTTTTTTTCTTCTATTTTTCTTTTGCTTTTTCTTTTAATGTTTTTCTTTTTCTTTTACTTTTCTTCTGTTTTTCTTTTACTTTTTCTCTCCTGTTTTTCTTTTTATTGTTCTTTTTATGATGGAGTGAGAGTCGTTTATAGTTTGTGGAGTGCCGGACCCATAAACCAACATTCCGTCGACATTACCCTTGGCTGTCGATAATTCTCTTTCCCTCGGATCGTTTATACACCCTGTCAATTTCGTACGACACCCTCCCAAATAATTATGTCACCACCTTTTCCGGTTAGGGCATTAAAAGGGAGGACAAATTGAAATTCCTTGAAAGTTTCTCTCTGATGGACGTCAAAAGTAAGCAATTCAAGATATTTCTTTTATTATTTACTGCTTGGTTGGGTGGCTGGGTGGTTGTTTTTTCGGCATGCCAAGTCTTGTTGGATTATTTGATATCATAGAATGCCGAAGTCAGTTTTTATTTTTATTTTTTGCAAGCCATTTATATGCTTACAGGTATTTAATGATAATTATTGTAAATTATTCTTATTGATTAATTGATTTTAACGTAACTCAAAAATTCCACCCAGGAAAATTCCATCCCAGATAATTCCACTGGGAAAATTCTATTGATTTATTGACTTTAACGCGACATGAAAAGTCCACTCAGACATATTCCACCCCGGATAATTCCACTGAGAAAGTTCCACCCACAGAAAATTTTAGTTATATACTTTCAGGTATTTAATTATAATGATTGTAAACTATTTCTATTGATTCATTGATTTTAACGTGACATGAAAATTCCACCCAGGCATATTCCATCCCACATAATTCCACTGAGAAAGTTCCACCCACAGAAGATTTTAGTTATATACTTTCAGGTATTTAATGATAATCATTGTAAACTATTTCTATTGATTCATTGATTTTAACACGACACGAAAATTCCACCCAGGAAAATTCCATCCCAGATAATTCCACTGAGAAAGTTCCACTCACAGAAAATTTTATTTATATGCTTACAGGTATTTAATGATAATGGTAATAAACTATTCTCATAGATTAATTCCTTAATGGTTTTGGGGAATTGAGATTATGGAGTGTTTACCTGTTTAAATTGATTGTGCAAATATATTTTTGCACCGTGTACTCAACACGGAAATTCCACCTAGATAAATTCCACCCAGATACTTCCACTGAGAAAACTCCACTCACAGGAAAATTCCATTTATATGCTTTCAGGTATTTAATGATAATCACTGTATACTATTCTCGTTGATTCATTGATTTTAACGCGACATTGGGCGGTCGAAAAGGCCCCCTCCGATCAATCGACAGGTGACTAACACTTATATGATTGCCCCAACCCTATTGCCCTTATGACAAGTCCCAACCCTTTTTATCATATGGGTGCTAGAAGGGTCTTCATGTCCTGTGAATGTCGTTAAACTCTATCAGATGGTGAGGTTTCAGTTTTAGAGGTTTGGTGAATGTGGACCTCTCCTTCATCACCATTGCTACCTGGTCCACTCTAACCTGCAGTGATAGTACCCGTTAGGGCCCCATCTATGGGTTAATTAGAAAAACATAAGTTTATAAAAAATTAAGTATCCATTAAGAATGAATTTATTTCAAAACTTTGCCGGTATTAAATGCCTCACTGAGGTTAATATGCCGTAAAATAAAACAAAACAAACCAATTTAACGCGACATTCCACCCAGGAAAATTTTACCCAGGATAATCCCACTGGCAAAGTTCTACCGACAGAAAATTCCATCCACGGAAAAAGAAACTTAGCATTTATTACATTAGTATACCGTTAGTACTAACTATGGACTCGTCGATTCGAGTTCAATTCCTAGACGAAGCTGTTGGCATTTCACATAGCGCTAATACCCCTGGGAAAGGTATGAATCCATATATTATCCCTCCAGCTATGGGTTAAATAGTAGAGCAGACTGGGCTCTTCAGCCTTGGGTAGGTAACCAGTCTAGGAGAGGGATAACTCTGAATTCAAAATTCCTGAGGTCGGTCGTTGATTGGGTTTGTGGCAACCCTTGATGTACCAATTCTTTCCTATCGACTGTGCCAAAAAGTGTGGATGGTCCAACACAAAAAAATATATATTATATTATATGTTATATTTTTGAAAGGCAAGTCGCGATCCACGCATGCGAAGATGTCATGACGTGTGACGCAACTCGAAGAAATGCAAAAGACGAGAAAAAGTATTAATGGACTGACTATTTTTATAAAATATAACGCTGATCAAATACAGTTACATAACTAAAAAGATTTTCATCTCCTGTCACATATAAAAACATCCATCATTTTCTTCACCCCAAGAGACATCCTGATGAAGGTTCAATGAAACTGAAATGTTTAAAGATCGATAATTAAATTCATCCCATTTTCGGAACACTTGTTTTTTCAAATTTTCTTTATATATATATATATATATATATATATATATATATATATATATATGGTAGCATGGTCCTGAATTCAATGGCGCTTGGTAACTGACAGTTTCTCGCCTCCCTTTCTGCGATTTTCAAACAAAGTATATATATATATATATATATATATATATATATATATATATATATGGTATTTGTGGAAAAAGTGACTTACCAGTGAAAATCGTCACAGTGGATAGTTGATTCAAGTTTCACAATGATAAGACAGCAATATAACAAATATAAAGTGTTCAATACATTAGTAGAGCAAATTTATTATCATGAAGGTACACGGTAATAACCTACTCGAGTTTCACCATAAGGATCTTCAGGGTTAAATCCACTGGATTAATCAAGATATTGATTAATTGCAGTCGATTTCACGTGTGTGTTTTTTTTTCGCGATAAACGGTTGATTATAGGTCCGCGGTCGAAGAACGCTGAGTTAAAATTCAAAAAATTCAAAAAGAGCGGAAGCTGCATTTTTTTCAAAGGATCAAAATATAAACCATTAAAATATAAACCATTAAAATAATAGCACAAAGCGGATTTCTAACAATGTTTATATTTTGATCCTTTGAAAAAAAATGCAACTTCTGTATTTTTGAATTTTCGAATTTTAAACCAGCGTTCTTCGACTGCGGACCTATAATGAACCGTTTATCGCTAAAAAAAATACACACTTGAAATCGACTGCAATTAATCAATATCTTGAGTAATCCAGTGGATTTAACGCTGAAGATCCTTATGGTGAAACTCGAGTAGGTTATTACCGTGTACCTTTATGATAATATACATATATATATTTATATATATATGTTTATATAAGTAAAAAGAAAGGAAATTAATCCGACAATATGAGTAAGAAAAGGTGGAATGAAAACATCACACAATGCTGTTAAAGAAGAAAACAATTTATAATATAATCATAGCTGATATTGATCAATATTTCGATTTTACAAAAATCATCATCAGAGCTCATTCACTCCCGTAGTTGTTTGGGTCGGAGAGGAAAGTTAAAATGAAAAAAAAATGTTAAAATGAAAAAACTCCTTTTCTAAAATATTAACATATTCCGCTCATAACTTTTTCACTTTATATATAAAAAACTAATTACAGTAAATATCTAATCATTTATGAATCACAGAACTTAAAAATAAAATTTAAATAATAAAACATTTTATCGTAAAAAATTCCTTTAATAAAAGTCTTTTGAATTCCAACCGTCACATTTCTTAACACCCATCCCCTTCCGTTTAAATTGTTTTCGCTTTGTTGCCAACATCTCAAAAATTCGCTACATTTATTGTCAAAAGATATACATGGAACATGACCGACATATATATGGCGCGAAATGCCCACGTTGGTGAATATTGTAACGTCTTTCGTTTTTTGCAGTATTAAGGTTTTTGTTTTGTAAACTCATTTTAACTTTCCTCTCCGACCCAAACAACTACGGGAGTGAATGAGCTCTGATGATGATTTTTGTAAAATCGAAATATTGATCAATATCAGCTATGATTATATTATAAATTGTTTTCTTCTTTAACAGCATTGTGTGATGTTTTCATTCCACCTTTTCTTACTCATATGTTTATATGAAGTGGATCAACGATGTGTTTGAAATGGCGATAGCCGACAATTTTTGGGGAGATTATGTGCTTAATTAAAGTCATACCTAATTTGTTAATTAAATAATTATAATTAAATGAATTAGGCGTGCATATCGGTTTAAGTGTAAAGCGTAAACAAATCGAGAAAAAGTCAATCTCTGCATGTACATTTCAGCCTATTAGGCCTCATCAGCAGAGCTATAGATGATGAGGCCGAATAGGCTGAAATGTACATACAGAGATTGACTTGAGATGAGGCTTGAAGATTAGTATTATCTGCGTTATTCGGGCTATTGTCCCCATCTTCACTGTTACTTGTACAACTTTTTGGCCGATATGCCCTCCGGCCTTCTTCAGGTATTTCTTGTCGGAATCGGACGGCATATCGGCCGAAACGTTGTACAAATAACAATGAAGATGAGGACAATAGTCCGAATAACGCAGATAATACTAATCTTCTAGCCTCATCTCAATCATTCAGAGAAATAGAGATTGAATTTTTCTCGATTTGTTTACGCTTTACACTTAAACCGATATGCACGCCTAATTCATTTAATTATAATTAATTAATTAAAAAATTAGGTATGACTTTAATTAAGCACATAATCTCCCAAAAATATGTTTATATATAATATATATATATATATTATAGAGAGAGAGAGAGAGAGAGAGAGAGAGAGAGGGAGAGAGAGAGGAGGGGGGGGGAGAGAGATAAAATGATGTATGAATTGACAAAGGTAATATCATACTTTGTTAATGCTTTCAAGTGTTTTCTTAACGGATGCGGCGTGTTCTTTTTCGGATGTAGACACGTGTTTCTAAGCAGGTGCATCATGGAAGGAGAAATATATACCCGTTGATCATTTCATAAGATAGAGAAACATACCGCCCAATGTTGCTGCTTTATCGACAAAACGGCTGTGAAAAGGAAAGAAAAAAACGAATAAGACGTAATTGATTTTCTTGTGTTAAATTCGATAGGAAAGATGCGATGGAAGGTAGAAATTATTAAGATAAGAATATAACCGCCGTTTCGCTATGCGATAATGGGTGTAACAGCCCCACCCAGAATCTCCTGAAATGGATATGACCAAAAAACCCCACCCGCCCACACTATAAGACAGGAATCTATCGAGGACGTTCGTGGACAACGTCCCGTCACGGCTTCTTTACTAAAAAGGTAAATAAAAAAATAAACCTATTGTAGGTAACAATGAGACCGTCCAAATTGTTCAAGATGCAATTTCTCAAAAAAATAAATCCAGATTATTTGGTGTCGCTTAATCGCAGATTTCCCATCTTTGTTTTGTAGTTTTCGTTGTTTTCCTGTTTGTCCATATATTACATCTGCTGTTGTTGGCTGCCATAAGTAATCTTTCTTTGCTCTTTTTTTTTTTCTGTATTCTTCGAGTCCTTGGATTGTGGCCTCGACACAGTCCTCTATGTTTGCAAGACCAAAAGTAAATCCAGATTTTTTTGTGTCGCTTAATCGCAAATTTCCCATCTTTGTTTTCTAGTTTTCGTTGTTTTCCTGTTTGTTCATATATTACATCTGCTGTTGTTGGCTGCCATACGTAATCTTTCTTTGCTCTTTTTTGTGTATTCTTCGAGTCCTTGGATTTGTGGCTTCGACACAGTCCTCTTTGTTGGCAAGACCAAAAGTAAATTCAGATTATTTTGTGTCGTTTAATAGCAGATTTTACATCTTTGTTTTGTAGTTTTCGTTGTTTTCCTGTTTGTCCATATATTACATCTGCTGTTGTTAGCTGCCATACATAATCTTTCTTTGCTCTTTTTTGTGTATTCTTCGAGTCCTTGGATTGTGGCCCCCACACAATCCTCTATGTTGGCAAGACCTCTTCCACCTTTTTTTCTTGAAACATATAATCTATCTTTATCATTTCTAGGGTGTAGATAGAGCATTGTGCATCGTCATTAATCCAGATGCAAAAAGCAAATCCAGATTATTTGGTGTCGCTTAATCGCAGATGTCCCATCTTTGTTTTCTAGTTTTCGTTGTTTTCCTGTTTGTCCATATATTACATCTGCTGTTATTGGCTGCCATACGTAATCTTTCTTTGCTCTTTTTGTGTATTGTTCGAGTCCTTGGATTGTAGCCTCCACATAGTCCTCTATGTTGGCAAAACCTCTTCCACCTTCCTTTCTTGAAACATATAACATATATTTATCATCTCTAGGGTGTAGAGCATTGTGCATCGTTATTAATTTCCTAGTCTTTTGGTCGATCTGTCTTCTTTTGTCCATTTAATTATTTCTTTATGTAATTGTATTTTAATTGGTTTCTATATAAAATCATTCGTAGGATTGATTATGTTCGAGAATCTATATATTAATACGCGTGTTCCTAAATCTTCCGTCCGTTATCATCCTGCAACACCCTCTGGTTAAAAATGAGACCATCAAAATCGTACAAGATGCAATGCACGGATTATTTGGTATCGCTTAATTGCAGATTTCTTATTTGTCCCATCTTATTTCACCCAAATTTACAAAGGAATCATTCTCAATGGTATTGCGTCGCTTAAATGCCCAACATATAATCAAAATTAAAAAAAAGAAACCTATTGTAGGTAATTGGCTTCAGACACCATTCTTATTTTTTAGAAAATTAGGTTGTCTGTATTATTTGGACTATTGTCCTCATCTTTCATTTTTCTTACACAGCATTTGAGCCGATGTGCCCTTTCGACCATCTTCAGGTATTTCTTGTCGGACTCGGGAACCTTCTCGAACTAGGGAAACCCCTCCTCGAACTTGGGAACCTCTTTTTCAAAATCGGAAAGCCTTCATGTCGTAATCGGGAGCCTTCACGGAACTTCGAACCGAACCCTTTATTCAATCCACGGGGGTAGACTGTTCTCATTCCGTTAGTCATCAACGGGTACAAGTGTTAAGCCGTGTTAAATTCGAGGAGGGGGATCTCGAGTTCGATAAGATTCCCGAGTCCGACAAGAAATACCTGAAGAAGGCCGGTGGAGGGGCACATCGACTGAAACGTTGTATAGATAACAATAAAGATGAGGACAATAATCCAAATAATCCAAATTATCAAGCCTAATCTAAAAAAATTCAAAGAAACTAGATTGACTAATTGATTAACGGCATGTCAATCTGTCTGGTATTCTTCTATGACTAGAGGTTAGGGAATCGGGTTCACTGTTTGAATGATTTTAACATGTTACGCTGTCTGGGATTATCTTATGACGAGGGGTTAGGGAATCGCATCCACTGTTTGATTGATTTTAACGGCATGTATACCTATATACGGTCATTTCATGCCTAGCGGTTAGGGAATCGAGCTCTGTTTAATTGATTGATTCTAACGGCATGTGAAGTTTTTCGCGATAATTTGTTTACAAAAATGGTTAATCTTTTCATATTACATTTCTGAAGAAAAAAAAGAAAACTGTTTGTGTATTTTTGTATACTTTTAACATTTTCCAGCCTAAACCTACAGATTGACTATCAGGCCAATCGGCATGTTATTTTTTGCCTCTTAATGTATCATGTGGGGCCGTATAATATTAGTAGGCCGTGGTATGAAGTGTTTTGATGTTAAAAATGATTGTAAACGTTATTAATATATTGGCTTTTAAATCAATGACATTGCAAAAAATTATGAAGCTTTTAGCAGTTTAAAATTATCGTAAACTGTATCAGTATTATCAACATAGCTATTGACAAAATTGTTGTATTCGTAAATATAAGCGACCTCATACAGACTATATACTGCGATGATCTAGCAAACATTTCTGTGATTTCTAAATATTTGGACACCTTACCTTTGGGACTTACATCGGAATAGGACTGACTTTGACATAAAATAACCCAACAAGGATTGACATGCCTTTAACCAACCAACCAACCAACCAACGAAACTGGTACAAATGCAGTATAGAGTGCAATAGATAATATCATTAGAATCGCACTTAATGTATAAATAACATTAAACCAACGAATCAACCAACTATACCAACCTCATATTTGGCATAAAATAACCCAACAAGGATTGACGTGCCTTTCAACTAACTAACCAACGAACAAACCAACCGACCTTATACAGACTATATACTGCGAGGATCTAGTAAACATTTCTGTGATTTCTAAATATTTGGATACCTTACCTTTAGGACTTACATCGGAATTGGAGAACATGTTTATTAGACTGACTTTGACATAAAATAACCCAACAAGGATTGACATGCCTTTAACCAACCAACCAACCAACAAAACTGGTACAAATGCAGAATAGCGTGCAATAGATAATATCATTAGAATCGCGCTTTATGTATAAATAACATTAAACCAACGAATCAACCAACTATACCAACCTCATATTTGGCATAAAATAACCCAACAAGGATTGACGTGCCTTTCAACTAACCAACCAACGAACAAACCAACCGACCTTATACAGACCTTATACTGCGATGATCTAGTAAACATTTCTGTGATTTCTAAATATTCGGTTTAGCTCAGTCGGCAGAGCGTTCGGCTAGAAACCCCAAGGTTCCTAGTTCGATACCGGTCCTCGCCAACTCAGCATATGAGTAGCATCGGGATATGTGGGGTAAAGTAAGGAGCTGATGGTAGGTGTGGCGCTCCACCTCAGACGCTAAAACAATCTCCTTGGTCTAGTGCTATTGAAAAGGGGATAGACACCCTCGCTGACTGGCTGATACCGACTTTAGGCCGCCCCGACGACTTTACTTTTTACTTTACCTCAGAATTGGAGAACATGTTTATTAAACTGATTTTTGGCATAAAATAACACAAGGGTACAAATTTTCCGATTAAATAGCATTAGATGTCGGAAACTTATTTTTAAATATTAAGATTATTGAAAACTTTATTTATACTGTTAATATAGCTATTGACAACACAGTTGCGACTGTATATATTTTGGAGGCCTTGTATTTGGGACTACACTCCGAATTGGAGAACATTTTTATTAGACTGACTTTGGCAAGAAATAACCCTACTATAAAACCAGCCAGGAACGAGTCATTGTGTCCCGATTACGCATTGGGTCATACAAGACTAACGCACTCCTATATACTCAAATAAGAACAACAACCACAATGTGAAACATGTCAAACACCTTTGACAGTTAAACACTTATTCATGGAATGCAGGTTTCTTGCTCACATCAGAAACCGTTATTTTAAAGCAAACAATATGAAGGATCTGTTTGAAAATGTCAACATGGAGGATATTCTCTTCCTTTTTTTGAGGGAAATAGAATTATACCATAGAATATAGACATGAAACAAATCAATACCATACAACATAATTCCCAATAATGCTAACACATTGTTAAAACCAATTACTTGAAAGTATAAATGTAAATACACGTTATGTATTACTTCCTAACCGTTAGGCATGACATAACCACAGATGGGTTGATATGCCGTTAAAATCAATAAACCAACCAATTTGTTTGTATATATGTATCTATCTATCAATATATCTATCGTAGTCTGTTCCTATCTATCTATATGTTGTAGTCTGTATCTATCTATCTATCTATCTATTTCGTCCTTCCTATGTATATTTGCATCAAACTTTGTGGGTGTGCAGCGGGTTAGATGAGTCATTTGAGGGCTCATGAGAGGAAAGGTTCTGGTGGTGGGGTTATAGGATTGTGAGGGACGGCAGTGATCTGTAAAGATCATGCTATCAACATAATCCTTAATAATGCTAACACATTGTTAAAACTAATAACTAAAAAGTATAAATATAAATACACGATATGTATCACTTCCTAACCGTTAGGCTTGGCATAACCCCAGATTATTTGAAGTGAGCACATACGTGCACTCACTCCAAATAAACTTTAAAATTTATTTGGAAATGAGATACAGCGCATGTGCACACAACTCGGCATGTAGCCGGAAGTTTGGCTTTGGGGGAGAGGTGATAAAACTGGTCATATCACTACACGGATCTATCTAGCTAGGCTCACTCACCGACCGATTCATTCAAAAATAAAAATAAAATTCTTGCATTCTCTCCTTGCGCAGCTCCCTTCCACCAAAATACCTCATTCGCTCTATGCATGTATCCTACTTAAAAATTTCCCAATATTGATGATTAGCGATGGAGGGGGTGGGAAAAAATTGAAAATAAAAACCCCAAGAAACTGAAAAACACATGTAAACAAAACAAAAATTGTGGGTCATTTTGGTTTCCCCCTTTCCCTCAGCTATTGGGTAGGCCCGCCGACTGTCTTCCGCACTTTGTTGTTTGAAAGCAAGCCGGTCAGTGCCTCTAATATGGGAGTGGGTGTCCTTAGTGGGTGGTCGGTAAAAAATTGGGATTCTGTAGGGCAGGCGGGTTGGGTTACTAGAAAAATTGACTTGGCATAACCCCAGACGGGTTGATATGAGTATTTGAAGTGAGCTCACTCGTGCACTCACTTCAAACAAACCTTTTATTCATTTAGAAGTGAGTTACAACGAGTGTGAACACGACTCGGCATATAGACGGGTTGATATGCCGTTAAATCAATAAACATATAAAACCAGCCAGCCAACCAAGCAACCAACTAACAGTCCTCATACATACTGGCGATTATCTTTTTTCTTTTTCTCTTGTTGTTGAAGTCGTTGCTATTGGAGGTTGTATCAATTAATAGAACAGCCGACTCCTTGAATGATTTACATTCTTTTTTCTTTCTTTCTTTTTTTTTTCTTTTTCTTTTTTTTATCTTTCTTTTTTTACGTCATAATGACTTTCTAGTAAATATAAAATAGCCGAAAGACGCAGCATGTTTTTTTTACGTCATTCTTTCATTTATTCTGTAAAGGGCAATGATCGACTTGAAGCAATTTTCACCACCTTTAGTGACAAGATGAAAAGATTGAAATATTAGCTCGTCTTGTAAGATAGAGCCAGCCGGTACATAGCGCGGCATCCATTTTGTTTTTTTTTGGTTTTGTATAGTTGGTTTTTTTTTATATTCCATTGTCTTGCTTTCTTTTTTCTTTCTTTTTTTTCTCTAACAGGGTGGGGGGGGGTGTCGAGATAATCTTACCCGATTATACATTTCTTTAGACTTATAGTTTTTTCTGTTATTATTTATTTAACTATTCCTTCTTTCTTTCTTTCTTCTTTCTTTTCTTTCTTTCTTTTGTGTCTTACTTTCTTTCTTTTTTTCTCTAACAGGGTGGGGTGTCGAGATAATTCTTCCCCGATTATACATTACTTTATACTTTGCTTATATATTTTCTGTTCTTATTTATTTAACTACTCTCTTTCTTTCTCTTTCTTTCTTTCATTCTTTTCTTTTTTCTTCTTTATTNCTATAATATAATATTATATTATATAATATATATTATATATTAGTTATTTACTAAGCTTAGCTTAGATATGGCACAAGGCCAGAAGTATGGGGCTCCAATGAGAATCGAACTCACTAACAATGGTTTGCGAAGTGAGCTTGCTAACCATTACACCATTATATATATGTGTTGTGTGTGTTGTGTGTGTGTGTGTGTGTGTGTGTTGTGTGTGAAAACGGTTTGTACACTCTCTCCTGATGACCCATGCAGTTGTAAACATCTTTTGTTTTTTCATTTTATCATATTCTATATATATATATATATATATTTACGCATGCATAGACGTATCACGTTATATTGTTGTGACCGAGGTTTGCAATCTTAGATAGATAGATAGGTAGAGAGAGAGAGAGAGAGAGAGAGAGAGAAGAGATGAGGGAGAAGATGATTTGGTCCTTACTTGTATCTTCTTTTCTCTACTTGTCTACCTCGTCGGCCATTTTCCTCATGGCTGATTTGTTCGGGTGTTGATTTCTTCTTTTCGATCTGGGCAGTCTGTGCATTTCTTATTTTAATTACAAGACTACTTGTTTTCTATTTTCTTTATTAAAAACAACCCCAGCCCAAAACCGCGCGGGTGAGAGGCGGCATCTTGAGAGCCGACGACACACGTCCACTCTCCCTGACTGACTGGCCGCAACTAACTAAAACTTTCACACGCTTCTATTCGCGCATTTCGGGGGGTAACTTTCCACTCAACTCTCCTATTTGAAGGCCAGACACGACTATTTAACCTTGGTTAGGTTACAAGTCTTGAAGGTAAATTCTGAATTCGAAACTGTTAACATCCGCTTAAGAAATTGACCTTTTGTCACCCCCTGCTCGTACGGAGAGTGGGTAAATACATATTCATACTTAATAGTAATATACGTAATGATATCTAGTTGTCTAAGTTTCTTAGATGAAGCATTGTCGTTATTATTAATTTTGCCTATATTTCTGATAAAGTATAGATATATATTTAAGTTAGGAGAAATGAAATATTAATTTACAAAACATTAATTTGTGACATTGTTTAGTTAGTATAGTTCCACGGATTTTAACTTATTGTCCAAATTGAATAGAATATTATGTCAGCCACTCATGCAGATGTAGTTAACAAGAAGAAAAGATGGACCCTACGCCATCTTGTGCAGAGAGAAGGATCTTAACACACATTTAGGCCAAGGATATTATTTTGACGTCTGAGGTGGAGTGTCATACACCTACCATCAGCTTCTCATTTTACTGTACAGTTACCTATGCTACTCATACGCTGATTTGGCGAGGACCAGTATCGAACCGGAACCTTTTGGTTCCTAGTTGGACACTCTATGACTGAGTTAAACCGGTCCTAAACTTTCACTAGTAAAAGATAATATTGAGTTGTCCACATTTTTAGAGGAAGCTTTATGGATAAAGTGACCCTTCATTCATAATGTTTCTCTTGGATTATTTTGTATATAAGGTGTGCTGCAATACTCCACTTAAATTAATACTCCACTTGATTTATGGACTAAGCGAGGTCACGTGGTCTAAACCTCAGCCAATCAAAAATACGGTGCATGGCTGGTTGACTACTTAATCGCTAATACTGAGAGACTCCCATTTGCAATCATTGACGAAGGACTTGAAGACTGAGGAGCACCAAGAACAACCAAAGGATTCTTTACTAAGGATCGCGCGCTGCTTAACACAAAGGATCTCCACTGGACAAACGCTCTTGAATGGCCACTAAATTGTGACAGTTTCATCTTAGAAATGAAATGTTTATGAAATATGATTTTATACAGGAAATGGGTGACTAGGGACCATCATCCAAATGGACCAAACCGCGACAAACAAAGTGATGGAAGTTGAAAATAAGACAAATATTATTCTTTTCTTTTGTGACGCCTGCAAATGGCTGGTTAATTACAGTGGGAAAGGTTAGCAAGCCTAGTTATTCTTTCATCTTATTTGTGTTGCTTTTTACTTTCACTAGTAAAAGACAATAATATTAAGTTGTCCAGATTTCTTAGATAAAGCATTATGAAATATGATTTTGGTACAGGAAATGGGTGACTAGGGACCATCATCCAAATAGACCAAACGCCGACAAACAAAGTGACGGAAGTCGAGAATAGAACAAAATAATTCTACTTTAATAATTATTAGTTATTTTTTTTTTTGGAGTGGGTTGCTCATGGTTCAATCAAACAGGAATAATTCTTATATAAACCTATTTAAAGTAAAAGGAAATGGGTGACTAGGGGCCATCATCCGAATGAACCAAACCGCGACAAAACAAAATGATGGGAACCGAGAATAGGACAAATATTATTCTTTGATAATTATTAGTTTGTTTAGACCATATGACCTTTAGGCACCCCTTTTGCAATCTCGTTTCATAAGGTCATTTTTTTTCATTTACAACGTCAAAATCCGGTTGTTTGTTAGTGGTTAGGGTTAGAGTTTAGTTTTATAATTAAAAAGGGGTGCCTAAAGGTCATATGGTCCGTTTGTTTGTTTTTTGTTTGTTTCTTTTTTGGGGGACGGGTTTGCTCATGGTTCAATCAAACACAAGTAATTCTTACACAAATCTACTTTTTTAAAAATGGAAATGGGTGACTAGGGACCATCATCCAGATGGACCAAACCGCGACAACAAAGTGACGGAAGTTGAGAATAGGACAAATATTATTCTTTAATAATTATTAGTTTTTTTAGGTGTTTGCTCATGGTTCAATCAAACAGGAATAATTCTAACACAAATCTACTTTTTAAAAATGGAAATGGGTGACTAGGGACCATCATCCAGATGGACCAAACCGCGACAAACAAAGTGACGGAAGTTGAGAATAGGACAAATATTATTCTTTAATAATTATTAGTTTTTTAGGGGTTTGCTCATGGTTCAATCAAACAGGAATAATTCTAACACAAATCTACTTTTTAAAAATGGAAATGGGTGACTAGGGACCATCATCCAGATGGACCAAACCGCGACAAACAAAGTGACGGAAGTTGAGAATAGGACAAATATTATTCTTTAATAATTATTAGTTTTTTAGGGGTTTGCTCATGGTTCAATCAAACAGGAATAATTCTAACACAAATCTACTTTTTAAAAATGGAAATGGGTGACTAGGGACCATCATCCAAATGGACCAAACCGCGACAAACAAAGTGACGGAAGTTGAGAATAGGACAAATATTATTCTTTAATAATTATTAGTTTTTTAGGGGTTTGCTCATGGTTCAATCAAACAGGAATAATTCTAACACAAATCTACTTTTTAAAAATGGAAATGGGTGACTAGGGACCATCATCCAGATGGACCAAACCGCGACAAACAAAGTGACGGAAGTTGAGAATAGGACAAATATTATTCTTTTCTTTTGTGACGCCTGCAAATAGCTGGTTAATTACAGTGGGAAAGGGTTAGCAAGCCTAGTTATTCTTTCATCTTATTTTTGTTGCTTTTTACTTTCACTAGTAAAAGACAATAATAATAAGTTGTCCAGATTTCTTAGATAAAGCATTATGAAATATGATTTTGGTACAGGAAATGGGTGACTAGGGACCATCATCCAAATAGACCAAACCGCGACAAAGTGACGGAAGTCGAGAATAGAACAAATATTAATCTTTGATAATTATTAGTTTGTTTAGACCATATGACCTTTTAGGCACCCCTTTTGCGATCTCGTTTCATAAGGTCATTTTTTTCATTTACAACGTCAAAATCCGGTTGTTTGTTAGGGGTTAGGGTTAGAGGTTAGTTTTATAATTAGAAAAAAACTCTAAAAATCCTCTGTTAACTAACAACCGGATTTTGGCGGTGTAAATGAAAAAAAATGTCCCGATGAAAGGAAATCGCAAAAGGGGTGCCTAAATGTCCGTTTGTTTTGTTTTTTGGGGTTTTTTTTTTTTTTTTTTTGGGGGGGTTGGGGGACGGGTTTGCTCAGGGTTCACTCAAACACAAGTAACTTTTACACAAATCTACTTTTTTTTAAATGGAAATGGGTGACTAGGGACCATCATCCAAATGGACCAAACCGCGACAAACAAAGTGACGGAAGTTGAGAATAGGACAAATATTATTCTTTTCTTTTTGTGACGCCTGCAAATAGCTGGTTAATTACAGTGGCAAATGCACTTCCTATTTATATACGGTGATTATTATCTTGATGCGTGAACGTTGTTGGTTTTGATCAGAAGGAAACTGGCAATATCAACACTTTGCTTCTTGCGTCGATGCTTTATCTCTTGCTAAAGTCTGACATTAACGTTTCTTTTAATTGTCAGTGTTGGCTCAAAGCCTCGCTTTGACAAGTCTCTCAACCAATCATTATCACCCTCATCTCGCTAACTTTAGATAACTCATTTTTCACGCTTGGAAATGCGATGTTGCTTTTACGGCTTGATGAGGGCGTTAATTACCTAATGGAACAGAATCGGAAACTTCGGAACACACACACACACACACACACACACACACACACACACACACACACAAACAAAACAACAACAACGAAGAATGAAACAAAACCAAACAAAAACACCGATAACAACTTTACAGACGTTCGGCTCAAAATGGAAGTACTGAGTTCAAAAGAACCATTCACCAAAATCTCGAGATAACATAAAAAACAAAAAAATAAATAATAATATAAAATAATGAAATAAATTCTGGAAATAAATGTCTCAACATGTATGACATCTATTATTGTTTCTCACACAGTGCCCATCAAAAATAAAAAGATGATATATGTAGGGATCATAGTGTAGAACCTGTGCATAGAATCAAACTATGAAAAACCAAAAACATTGATTCTGCAAATAAATGTGTCAGTATGTATGACATCCATTATTGTTTACTCGCACAGTACCCATCAAAAATGATAAGATTACTTATGTAGATATCAGAGTGTAGTACCTGTGCCCTCTGCATAGGATCAAAACTCCATAAACCTTCCCGTCCACACTCTAAACCGCTATTTTGTTGTATATATAGATATAAAGTAAAAAGTAAAGTCGTCGAGGCGGCCTGATGTCGGTATCAGCCAATCAGCGAGGGAGTCTATCCCCTTTTCACTAGCGCTAGACCAAGGAGATTGTTTTTGCATCTGAGACGGAGCGCCACACCTACCATCAGCTCCTTACTTTACCGCACAGATCCCTGTGCTACTCATAACGCTGAGTTGGCGAGGACCGGTATCGAACTAGGAATCTTGTGATTTCTAGCCGAACGCTCTACCGACTGAGCTAACCCGGCCCATATATAGATATAATTGCATGTTAGTAGTATGTAGATAAGGCCAACAGTATTAATAGTGTAAAACAATTTTTATTAATAATTAAGGTTTAAATAAAAATAGATTCGTGGAGAACATTACTTAAATAACTAAGGGAATTGTGACTTGAGTAGTAATATAGTTTCGGTTACAGACAGAAAAACACACAATGTCCATTATAATAAGTATAAATCGACTAAGACAGACAGCAATGAGAAATTGAAAGGAAAGAAACCGACTGAAAGATATACTAGATTTTAAAAGCATGAAATAGAATAGTATTTTAAAGAATTATCGGTTCAAGAATGCGTCCCCAGCAAGAAAATTTTAGAGACAACAATTCTAAAGTCACATTAACTATGAATCAATATAAATTACAATTGATTTGTACTAATCCGAACTAGCATGGAGGCCCTCGGGGGGGAATAAGAGGAGAATAATTAGATTGTTATTGTTTCGCATGAAAATGTCAAATGGAAGCGAGAATTCCATCTTCTTTACCTGCGAGTAAGAAATTGAAATAAAGCTGGACAAGTTTAAATGAATTAAGAAATTTCCACAGAAAATGGAAATGCAATTTTAAAATTTTATCAAGTAACCCCACCCTATATATATATATATATATATATATATATATATATATTTATATATATATAGTTAAAGAGTAAGGAAATAAATCCGACGGTATAAGTATAGATAAAATGATATGAAAACATACAATGCTGTTAAAATGATATAAAATATTTTTCATTTTAACATAACATGTGTTTTCATATCCTTTTATCTGTATATATATATATATATATATATATATATATATATTGCGAGAATATGTGCTTAATTGAAGTCCTACCTAATTTTGAAAGTTAATTAATTAATAATTAATTAATTAGGCGGGAATACCTATTCAAATGTAGGGCTAAACAAATCGAGGAAAATTAGCCTTACATTTGAATAGGTATTCCGCCTAATTAATTAATTATTAATTAATCAACTTTCAAAATTTAAGTACGACTTCAATTAAGCACATATTCTCCCAAAAATTGTCGGCTAAAAAAAGCCATATCAAAACACATCGTTTGTGTATTTACTTCTCATATATATATATATATATATATATTATATATATATATATATATATATATATGTGTGTGTGTGTGTGTGTGTGTGTGTGTGAAGAGAAAAATGGAAGTGAATCCGACGGTATGTAATATAGTGAAAAAATTGAAAAAACACAGGTTCAAATAAAATGAGTGATATTTATTCAGCCAACGCTGCAGTGTTTCAATCTGTTTAGTAGATCTTCTTCAGAGCTTTTTTTGATATAAGGAAAAGGAAAATTTTGATATAAGGAAAAGTAAAAATTTATCCTGTGATAAATTTGTTACTTTTCCTTATATCAACAAAGGCCCTGAAAAAGATCTACTAAACAGATTGAAACACTGCAGCATTGGCTGAATAAATATCATACATTTTATTTGAATCTGTGTATTTTCAAATTTTTTCACTATATTACATATATATATACAGTGCTCATGATATATATATATATGTGTGTGTATACACACACTGCTCATAATGTTAATTAATCGTGTATATATATATATATATATATATATATATATATATATATATATTTGGGAGAATATGTGCTTAATTGAAGTCATACCTAATTTGAAAATTAATTAGTTGATAATTAATGAATTAGGCGAGCGTATTTGTTCAAATGTAAGGCGTAAACAAATCGGGAAAAAGTCTATCTCTGTATGTACAGTTCGGCAAAGTATGCCTCTTCAGCAGAATTATAGACAGGAAACGGCTCTGTGTGTGATTCGAACCCTAACTGCCAGGCTGATTTCTCGTTTTGTTTTTAAACTGATATATACGACATTTTTGGGTGACTTACTGCATGACAGTATGAAAGTAAACAAATAGTCTATTTGAGATGGCGATGGCCGACAATATCTCAGACTGTTTACTTTCATATATATATATATATATATGTAAATTGAAAATGGAAATTAATCCGACGGTATGTTGAAAAGAGAAAGAAAGTAAAGAAAGTATTGCGTGGATAAAATTGGATTATTTTGATTAATTCAACTTACTCATGTTTCGGTCAGGAGATTATCCATGTGTACATTATTCTATCTATTATTATTCTTTTTAAATACCGAAACGAAATGAAATAATAATAATAGAAAAAATGTAGAAATGTTCCGCACACAAAGAAATATCGACCTTCCTCAGAGTAAATCCTTATTTTTAAAAAAATAAAATTCGTGAACAAGAAGGGACGTCTATAAAACCAGTTCTAGAGCTTTCAGTTTTCTAGATGATTTGACATTGAATTATCCACACATATATATATATATATATATATATATATATATATATATATATATATATATATATATATGAGAAGTAAATACACAAACGATGTCTTTTGATATGGCTTTTTTAGCCGACAATTTTTGGGAGAATATGTACTTAATTGAAGTCGTACCTAATTTTGAAAGTTAGTTAATTAATTAATAATTAATTAATTAGGCGGGCATACCTATTCAAATGTAAGGCTAAACAAATCGAGAAAAATCAATCTCTGTATGTACATTTCGGCCTATTAGGCCTCATCAGCAGAGCTATAGATAGGAAGACCGCCTTGTGCGTGATTCGAACCCTGACTGTCAAGCTGACAGGCGAGGACCGTAACCCCTACACCAACCGGACTTTCTTAGATTTTTCGTTTTGTTTAGAAGTAGGTTATATTCCTCTTATAGTGACTTTTTCTACACGACAGTATGAGAAGTAAATACACAAACGATGTGTTTTGATATGGCTTTTTTTGCCGACAATTTTTGTGAGAATATGTGTTTAATTGAAGTCGTACTTAATTTTGAAAGTTAATTAATTAATAATTAAATAATTAGGCGGGCATACGTATTCAAATGTAAGGCTAAACACACACACACACACACACACATATATATATATATATATATATATATATATATATATATATATATATATACGTAATTGGTAATTTGCTTGAAGCATTGTTAAGTATGTTATAAAATATTAAAATTCGAAGGCAATACAATGCGTATAAAAATAAAGACAAAAAGATGTTTCTTATGTCTTATCGATTTCGAAGCAAGAGCTTCACCATCAGAGTTTATTTTCAGAAATAAACTTATTTTCTGAAAATAAACTCTGATGATGAAGCTCTTGCTTCGAAATCGATAAGACATAAAAAACATCTTTTTGTCTTTATTTTTATACGCATTGTATTGCCTTCGAATTTTAATATTTTATATATATATATATATATATATATATATATATATATATATATATAATACGATTAATTAACATTATGAGTAGTATTGTGTAGACATTGATGTTTTGTTCGTTGGTGCACCAATTACTAGCGAATTCATTGGCCTTATAAACGATACTTGTTTATTATCATTTTTTGTTTTGCTAATTTTTTTATTTTTTTATTTATTTAGTTTTTTGTCTTTTTCATCAGCCCGTGCTGACTGACACGAGGTTGTGACCTTTGTCTAGTGAAACAATACCGATGAAGTTTAGACGTCTTGCTTATCAATTCTACCAATCAATGCTTCCAGCTCTGCAGGTGACGTTAACATTGGAAAGCTCTGAAGATGGACCCTTACGTCTCGAAACGTCGCATTTCTTTTTTCCACCTTTTTGAACTTTTTTCAGGATATCCTTTTTTTACGGTTCTTCAGCATTTCCCACAAGATTCGTTTTTTATCCCCCCCCCCCACCTCCACCATCATCTAACAACTCAGAACTCATTCTCCGTCTTTCTCTGTGTTCTTCCAAGATTTTTAGGGTTTTTGTTTTGTTTTTATGTTTTTATTTTGCGGATTCTTAGATTCTTTTTCTTCTTGCAGATTGAACCTCTTTTATTTATTTTCTCGTTTCGTCGTTTTAAGGATTGGGATTGTTTTTTTTTTTTTGTTTTTGTTTTTTTGGGGGGTTTCTTGGTGTAGTGTTTTGTTTTTTTGTCTTTTTTTGTTTTGTTTTTTTTGTTGTTTTAGAACACTTTCAATTGTTCCATTAGTTGCTGTCTTTTTTTTCTTTCTATCTTTTGCTTCTTCAGGTCATTTTTTTTTCGTTCTTCTCTTTCTTTCTTTCTTTATCACCATTTTCTTTTTTCTTATTTTTCTTTTCTTTTTCTTTCGTTCTTTGTTTAGAACACGTTCAAACTTTCATTAGATACTGTACCTGCTGTTTTTTTCTTCTTTTTCTTTGCTTCTCCGGGCTTAGTTTCTTTTTCTTTCTCGCTTTTTTCTTTCTTTCTTTCTTTCTTTTCATCTCACTTTTTCATTAATTCTTTTTTCTTCCTTTTACTTTTACACTTTTTTCTTTCTTTCTTTTTTCTTTCTCCCCTTCTTCTCTCATCCATTCTTTTCTTTCTTTCTTTCTTTCTTTTCTTCTTTCTTTTATTTCGCACTTTTCGCATCTTTCTTCTTTCTTTTCTTTCACACTTTTCTTCTTCTTTAACTTTCTCTCTTTCTTTTTCTCTCATTCTTTCTTTCTTTCTTTTTCTTCTTTCTTCTTTCTTACAATTTACTTTCTTTTTTTCTTCTTCTTCATTCTTTGTTTTAGAACATATTCAAAGTTTGATTAAATACTTTACCTGCTGTTTTTCTTTCTGTTTTTTTATTCTTCGGGCCAGTTTCTTTTTCTTTCTCACTTTTTCTTTCTTTCTTTATTTTTTCTTTTTTTATTACTTTCTCACTTTTTTATTCATTCTTTCTTTTTTTATCTTTCGCACATTTACTTTCTTTTTTTCTTTTTTCCTTTCTTCACTCATTATTTCTTTCTTTTTCTTTCGCACTTTTTACTATATGTCTTCTTCTTTTTCTTTCACTCTTTTCTTTTAGAATACTTTTAAAGTTCCATTTACTTTTTTACCTGCTTTTTACTTTCTATGTTTTGCTTCTTCGGGTCATTTTCTTTCTTTCTCTCTTACTTTCGTTCTTTCGCACTTTTAACTGTTTTTTCTTTCTTTTTCTTTCGTTCTTTCTTTTAAAACACTTTCAAAAGTTCCATTAGATACTTTGCCTCTGTTTGTTTGTTTTTTAGAGGAGGGTGCATTTTCGGGCAATTTTTTTTCTTTTCTTATTTTTCACTTTTTCTTTTTCTTTCTTTTTTCTTTTTTCTTTCGTACTTTTTTCAATCCTTCTTTTAAAACACTTTCAAAGTTTCGTTAGATACTTTATCAGCCGTTTTTTTCCTTCTTTCTATCTTTTGCTACTTCAGGTCATTTTCTTTTCTTTTTTTCTCACTTCTTTTCTCTTTCACACTTTTTACTTTCTTTTCTTTCTTTCTCACTTTTCATTCTTCTTCTTTCGCACTTTTTACTTTGTTTTTTTTTCTCTTCTTCTTTCGTTTTTTTTCTTTAGAATCCTTTCAATGTTCCATTAGAGACTTTACCTTTTTTCTCTTCTATCTTTGGCTTCGGGATGTTTTCTTTCTTTTTTTTCTCACTTTCTTTCTTTTTTCCTTTTTCCTTTTTTTTTCATTCATTTTTTCTTTCTTTTTCTTTCACAGTTTTACTTTCTTTCTTTCATTTTTATTTCGTTCTTTCTTTTAGAACAAAGTTCTATTAGAGATTTTATCTATTTTTCTTTCAATCTTTTGCTTCCTCAGATCATTTTTTCTTTCTTTCTTACTTCTTTCTTTCTTTTTTCTTTCTTTCTTACTTCTTTCATTCTTTTTTCTTTCTTTCTTCTTTTTTCTTTTAGAACACTTTCAAAGTTTCAAAAGATACTTTACCTGCTGTTTTTTTTTGTTTTTTTTTTAATTTTTTTTTTTTTTTTTTGTTTTTTGTTTTGTTTTTGCTTTCTATCTTTGCTTCTTCGGGGTCATTCTTTCTTTCTTTCTTCTTTCTTTCTTTCTTTCTTTCTCTTCACATTTTTACTTTCTTTTCTTTTTCCATTTCTCTCACTTTTTTCAATCTATCTTTTTCGAAAACTTTTTCAAAATTCCATTAGTTATTTTTTACCTTTTTTTTTTCTTTCTATTTTTTGCTTCTCGGGTCATTCTTACTCGTTTTTTTTTGTTTCTTTTTTCTTTCGCATTCTTACTTTCTTTTTTTTTTTTTTTTTTTTTTTTCCATTCGTTCTTTCTTCAGAACTCTTTCAAAGTCTCATTAGATTACTTTATCAGCTGTGCCTTTTTTCTTCTTCTAATCTTTTTCTTTCTTTTTTTTTCTCTTTTTCTTTTAGAACACTTTCAAAACCTGTTTCGGGTATTTTCTTTCTTTCTTCTTTTCTTCTTTTTCTTTCTTTCTTTCTTTATTTCGTGTCTAACTTTTTTTTTCTTTTCGTTCTTCTTTTAGAAACTCTTTAAAGTCCCATTAGATACTTTATCTGCTTGTGTTTTCTTTTTCGTTTCTATCTTTTTCGGGTTATTTCTTTCTTTCTTTTCTTTCTTTCTTTCTTTCTTTCTTATTCGTTTCTAACTTTTCTTTCTTTTACGGTTATTTTTTTCTTTCTTTCAATTCTTTCTTATTCGTGTTCACTTTCTTTCTATGTATTTACTCACCCCCTTTGTCGACGGGCATTATATTGGCACAAAGTTTTTTTAAAGCAAACGACAACTAGTATGAATACAGAGTTTTCCTTCTCCTAGACTGGTTACCTTACTAGGGCTATAAAAACAGACTATCCTACTATTTCATCTTAACTGATGACTGAAGAAATTAATTCCTGTCTCTCTCAAGTTCATTAGAGAGAAGCGGAACGTGAATAGCTTCGCCCAGGATTTGAACTTGGATCAACAGTTCTATTTCTTATATCGATAACCATTACGATATGTACGTGTCAATGTACGTATGTATGTATTTTTAAAAAATAAACAATTCAAAGTGGAAAGACGTTGATTTATGGGACTCTTAAGAAAGAAAATATTCATATCAATGATATACATTTTGTAATGAACAATTCAACGTAGAAAGACGTTGATAAAGACGGTACTTTTCCTTGAGAAAAACACCTAGCGGACTACCATTCCCCGCTTCCTGTTGGTTTACAGTGTGATTTGTTGCCGGCTATCTTGCTTCTGCTTGTTGTTGGATCTCAGCTTTTTGAACCGAGAGAGGGACTTAGCTGTCGTACAAAGCTATGTCTCTCTATATAATCCATATGTGTACAGATACTCCTTCAGTGACATATGTAATGTGTGGCATTCGTTTAACAAGACATCGTTGTAAAGTTTTTAAGTGCCATCCTTGGCCAGTTGAAAAGGGCTTAAAGAAAGTCCTATGTTATGGAATCCTTTGGTGATCCTTTGGTAAGCATATAAGTCCTATCCTGTGTATTGGTAAAGGTCCAGTGATTTAATCCTATGTCCGTCGTCAATGAGTGTTACAGTAATTATTCCTTAAAACCACTTTTTGGCGTACGTCTCAGACGTCTACTATGTTATAACTCTCCGTATAATACGACTGCTTAGTTAACCAGACATCCTCCATCCTAGTAAGGTACCTAACCAACGCATATGTAGCCCTGTCGGCTGAGGCTGTAGAATACGCCGATAGCAACTCTACAGCGGGGTAAGACTTTCGACCAATGAGGCCACCTGTTTGCTATGCGTGATGCTTAAGTACGGAATCCTGATGGCTTAATAGTCCATGATTGGCAATACTCTGCTTTGGCTCTTACTTAGGCAAGACAGGCGGTCAGAGAGGATCATTCCGATCAATCGGCTGGTCATGTCAAGCCCTAGTATCTATGTGATTGATCTAACCGTATTACCCTTATGACAAACCCTCAATCCTTTTTATCATATAGGTGCTAGTAGGCGGTGGCTGAGGATCTTAGTGTTCTGGGTATGACGATAAACTGCATATAGTGCTGAGGTTTCAATTCTGGAGCTCTGGAGAATGTGGAGTACCCCTTCACCGTCCTATATTTAGGTCCACTTTAACCCGGAGGGGTAGTACCTGTTAGGGTTCCATGTATAAGTTAGATAGATCAAAATGAGTTTTTAAGTATCAAAAAAGAGTATGAAGCGTCAGAATGAGTAGCATCTCCATATTGGATGTGTCTGCTCGCTGAAAAACAATGATGTCTGGTGCTAAAGACTGTCATTTGATTTTTAAGATCACCCTAAGACATAATTCTCAGAATGTTTGGTTTTGAGATGATTAGTATAATCTGTGTTATTCGGACTATTATCCTCATCTTCATTGTTATCTGTACAACGTTTCGGCTGATGTGCCATCCGGCCTTCTTCAGATATTTCTTGTCGGACTTGGGAACCTTCTCGGACTCAGGAACTTTCTTTTCGGACTCGGGAACCTTCTTTTCGAACTCGGTAACTTTCTTGTCGTAACAGGGAAACTTCTTGTCGTAATCGGGAGCCATCACGGAACTTTGAACCTAACCCTTTATTCAGTCCACAAGAGTATCCTGTTCTCATTCCACTAACCATAGAAGGTTCCCGATCACGACAAGAAGGTTCCCGAGTCCGAAAAGAAGGTTCCCGTGTCCGAGAAGGTTCCCGAGTCCGACAAGAAATACCTGAAGAAGGCCGGAGGGTATATCGGCCGAAACGTTGTACAGATAACAGTGAAGATGATGACAAGTCCGAATAACGCAGATAATACTAATCCTAAGATACATATGAGGCTTCATGCTAATCACAGGCTCAGTGTTTACACAGTTCCTTCCGCAGCAGTATACAAGTAACTCGTGTGTCTACAACAATTTTGAGAAGTCATATGAGAGTGCATGGGTGTAATGTCAACGACAAGGATAATTAAGTTGCTAGTCACATTTACGGCAGAACTTTGACAGATGAATTTGGCCCGAAAAGTTAGATGTCCAGGACTCTTCTGAGTATTCTAGCCGATTTCCAATAGTGCTGTAGTTTTGATGGTCTCGATACTTCCTCGGATTTCCAATTCCCCCAAATCATTTTCCTGAACTTTGAGAACCACTCCAAGAGCACCAATTACAATCGGTACGAACTTCACCCTCATGTTCCAAAATTTACTCTGTTCTCTGGTAAGGTCTAATTATTATTATTATTATTACCGAGTTTTACCACCGAGTCGTACCTTGTGCTCTCTTTGTGCTAGTTTGCTGCATTCGCTTATTATATGATAATCATTTATTATTATTATTATTATTATTATATTATTATTAAATATTATATATTACGAGATATTGTTGATAATATTAATAATAATAATAATTAATAATAATAATTTCTTCTTCATGCCGCCCCATCTTCTTTTCTTCTTCTTTCTTCTTCTTCTTCTTTCTTCTTCTTCTCGTTTCTTCTTTCTTTCTTCTTCTTTTCATATAGTTTTTCTTTTCGTAATTTCTCCAATCGATGCTGTCCTGGTTCTCCCTTTCCTTTCCTTTTCTTTCTTCCTTAATTAAGATATAATATATATACATCCCTTTCTTCCCTAACTTCTACTTACTAGTTCTTTTTTTATGCTTCTCTCTTCTTCTGTCTTGTTTGTTGTTGTTGTTGTTGTTCTTCTTTTCTTCTTCTCTCGTTTGGTGTTGTTGTTGGTTGTTCTTCTTCTCGTTCTTCTCTCTTTGTTGTTGTTGTTCTTCTTCTTCTTCTTCTTCTCTCTTCTTGCTTCTTCTTCATATCTTCTCTTCTGTTCTTCTCTTTCATATTAGTTTTTCTTCTTTTCTAATTTCTCCCAATCGCATACTTCCTGCGTTCTCTCTTTTCCTTTCCTTTCTTTCCTCCCTTATTTCAGTTATTTTCTCCCTTTCCTTTTATTACACCCTCTCTATACTACTTACAATAAACATAACATCTTTCTCTCTTCTTCTTCTTTCTTCGTTCTTCTTTGGTTTGTTTGTGTTGTTGTTCTTCTTCTTTCTTCTTCTTCTTCTACTCTTCTTCTTCTTCCTTTGTTGTTGTTGTTGTTGTTGTTCTTCTATTCTTTTCTTCTCTTTGTTGTTGTTGTGTGTTCTTCTTCTTCTTCTTCTTCTCTTTCATCTTCTCTTCTTTCTTCTCTTTCATATAGTTTTCTTTCTTTTCTAATTTCTCCAAGTCGATTACTTCCTGGTTTCTCTCTTTTCCTTATACCTTAATATATAATATATAAATATATACATTATTTTCTGGCCCTTTCTTTTTACCCCCTATCCTCCTCTCTCCTCCTCCCTTCTTCTGGTCTTCTTCTTCTCTTTTCTTCTTTCATTTATAGTTTTCTTTCTTTTCTAATTTCTCCAATCGATACTTCCTGGTCTCCCCTTTCCTTTCTTTTTCTTTCCTCCATCTCTTT
>CM042176.1:536233-546677 GCA_023376005.1 Doryteuthis pealeii | reverse complement strand
ACTTGTTTACCGTAAACTGCTTCAAGGAAGACCAGCAGAATCAAGGAAAACGATTAAATTGATACTTACATTTTTCTATTCTGCAGGAAATATCTGGTTCAACGGACAAAGGATTAAAACTGATACTATTACTTCTCTACTTCAAGAAGGGTCAAGAGAAAATGATTAAAATTAATAACTGCATTTTTCTTACTGCAAGGAATACTGCTGGATCAATAGCACAAGGTTAAAAACGTGATACTACATCATTCTACTTCAAGAAAGGCATCAAAGAAGAAAATGATGAAAACTGATAGTACATTTCTACTGCAAGAAATACTCTGGATCAACTACAAGATTGAAAACTGATACTACATCTTTCTACTTCCAAGAAAGGAATCAAGAGAAAATGATGAAAACTGATAGTACATTTTCCTACTGCAAGAAAATACTCTGGATCAACTGACAAGGATTAAACTGATACTACATCTTTTCTACTCAAGAAAAGGATCAAGAGAAAATGATCAAAAACTGATAGTACATTTTCCTACCTGCAAGAAATACTCTGGATCAACTGACAAGGATTAAAACTGAACTACATCTTTCTACTTCAAGAAAGGATCAAGAGAAAATGATCAAAACTTAGATAGTACATTTTCCTACTGCAAGAAATACTCTGGATCAACTGACAAGGATTAAAACTGATACTACATCTTTCTACTTCAAGAAAGGATCAGAGAAAATGATCAAAACTGATAGTACACATTTTCCTACTGCAAGAAAATACTCTAGGATCAACTGACAAGGATTAAAACTGTATACTACATCTTTCTACTTCAAAAAGGATCAAGAGAAATGATGAAAACTGATAGTAGCATTTCCTACTCCAAGAAATTACTCTTAGATCAACTGACAAGGATTAAAACTGATACTACATCTTTCTACTTCAAGAAAGGATCAGAGAAAATGATCAAAAACTGATAGTACAATTTTCCTACTGCAAGAAATACTCTGGATACTGACAAGGATTAAAACTGATACTACATCTTTCTACTTCAAGAAAGGATCAAAAGAAAATGATAAAACTGATAGTACATTTTCCTACTTGCAGAAATACTCTGGATCAACTGACAAGGATTAAAACTGATACTACATCTTGTCTACTTCAAGAAAGGATCAAGAGAAATGATGAAAAATGAAGTACATTTTCCTACGCAAGAAATACTCTGGATCAACCTGACAAGATAAAACTGATACTACACTTTTCTACTCAAGAAAAGGATCAAGAGAAAAATGATGAAAACGATAGTACATTTTCCATTACTGCAAAATACTCTGGATCAACTGACAAGATGTAAAACTGATACTACATCTTTCTACTTCAAGGAAGGTCAAGAGAAAATGATGAAAATTGATACTATATTTTCTACTGCAAGAAATACTCTGGATCAACTGACAAGGATTAAAACTGATACACATCTTTCTATTCAAGGAAGGGTCAAGAGAAAATGATGAAAACTGATAGTACATTTTCCTACTGCAAGAAATACTCTGGATCAACCGACAAGGATTGAAACTGATACTACATCTTTCTATTGCAAGGAAGGATCAAGAGAAAATGATGAAAATTGATACTACATTTTTCTACAGCAAGGAATACTCTGGATCAACTGACAAGGATTATAACTGATACTACATCTTTCTACTTCAAGGAATACACTGGGTCAACTAACAAGGATTAGAATTAATACTACATCTTTCTACTTCATAAATGGATCAAACTTTATGCGACATGTAATATTCCCTGTGCAACCGCATTCAACTACGGATCTAAAATGGTAACTCGAATTGTAACAAATAACAAAAACAATTGTAAATTAAAATGGAAGGAAAGAAATATAATTAATAATATAAATATTATAAATATAGTAATTAATATATAAAAAGCAAAGAAAGAAAGAAAGAAAGAAAGAAAGAAAACTCTAATGAAAATAAGAATTGGATTTGGAAAAGATAGATAGATTGATAGATAGATGGATATAATGATAAATAAGAATAGAATGAAGGACCATAATAGAATAGAATAGAACAGAATAGAAAAAGAACGAAGGAAAGAAAGAAAAGAAAGAAGAAAGAAAGAAAAAGGAAAAGAAATAAAGCAAAAGACATAGAAAGAAAGAAAGAAGAAAGAAAGAAAGAAAGAAAGAAAGCAAAATACACAGAAAGAAAGAAAGAAAGCAAGCAAAAGACACAGAAAGAACGAAAGAAAGAAAGAAAGCAAAAGACACAGAAAGAAAGAAAGAAAGAAAGAAAGAAAGAAAGAAAGAAAGTAAAAGACATAGACAGAAAGAAAGAAAGAAGGAAAGAAAGTAAAAGACACAGAAGGAAGAAAGAAAGAAAGAAAGAAAGAAGGAAAAAAGAAAAAGACATAGAAAGAAGAAAGAAGAAGAAAACAAAAGACACAAAAAGAAAAAGAAAGAAAAAGAAAAAGAAAGAAAAAAGAAAGCAAGAAAGCAAAAGACACAGAAAGAAGAAAAAAGAAGAAGAAAGAAAGAAGAAAAAGGAAAAAGAAAAAGACATAGAAAGAAGAAGAAAGAAAGAAAGTAAACGATACAGAAAGAAAGAAAAAGAAAGAAAAAAGAAAGAAAGAAAGAAGGAAAAAAAGAAAAGACATAGAAGAAGAAAGAAAGAAAGAAAACAAAACACAATAAGAAGAAAAAAGAAAAAAGAAAAAGAATGAAAGAAGAAAGCAAGAAAGCAAACGACACAGAAAGAAAGAACGAAAGAAAGAAAGAAAGGAAGAAAGAAGGAAAAAAAAGAAAAAGTCATAGAAAGAAAGAAAGAAAGAAAGAAGGAAAAAGAAAAGTCATAGAAAGAAAAAAGAAAGAAAGAAGAAAGAAAAAAAGTAAAAGACACAGAAAGAAAGAAGAAAGAAAGAAAGAAAGAAAGAAAGGAAAAAGAAAAGACATAGAAAGAAAGAAAGAAAGAAAGAAAGAAAGAAAAGAAAGAAGAAAGCAAAATACACAGAAAGAAAGAAAGAAAGATTATGACAATGCGAAAGACTGCGCAAAGACGCTTTCAGACAGTTGGTTAGTTTAGTTATTGTAGAATGAACCATAAAACTCATTTCCTCTTTTCTTTGTTTATTTTTGTCGATATATACCTCCTTTCAATGGAGGCGTATGGTGTTATGATTGGAGTCGTAGAAAATGGACTCGTCGACCCGAGTTCTAATCCTGGAAGAGACTGTTTACATTTTATATATAGTGCTAATACCTATAGAAACGGTATTCATCCAACTACTCTCCCTCCAGCTATGGATAAATGGTATGATGGATTGGTGGGTAAACAGTAGAGTACACTGGGCTCTTTAACCATGGCTAGATAACCAGTCTAGGAGAAGGCAACCACTGAATTCAAACCTGTTAAACCCCGCTTGATAAATTAACATTGTGTCACATCCTGCTCGTGCAGAGGGTTGGTTAATATATATATATATATATATATATATATATAGATAGATAGATAGATAGATAGATAGATAGATAGATAGATATATGAAAGTATCCAATAGACAGGTAAGTTTAGGATAATTCTATTTGAGATCATCTATATCCTCTGTATATTCACAATGCATGTTCATCAGATGCACATCTATAAATTTATTCATGGATTATTTCAAATCCTTAAGAGAGCTCAATATAATATTATTAATAAATTAATTATATACCGAGCAGAATATATATATATATATATATATATATATATATATATATATATATATATTATATATATATATATTATTATTGAATTAGATCGACAAGCGAAATACTGGACAGCTATTTCGACCTATATTAGGTCCCATCAGCAGTGTATGATCAACAATTGTCCAGTGTTCCGCACGTCACACGCGTTATCACACGCACCGAATTTGCTTGTAGATGTAATTTAATTGTAAATAATTACCTCTCTCTTCTCTCTCTCTCTCTCTCTCTCTCTCTCTCTATCTATCTATCTATCTATCTATCTATCTCTCAACCTGTCTCTTTCTCTGTCTGTCTGTCTATCTATCTGTGTCGTCTGTCTGTCTGTCTCTATCTCTGTCTGTCTGTCTGTCTGTCTGTCTCTCTTTTCTCTCTCCTTCCCTCAACCTGTCTCATTCTCTGTCTGTCTGACTGTCTATCTGTCTGTGTCTGTCTGTCTGTCTTTCTCTGTTTCTTTCTCTCTCTCTCCCTCTCTCTCTCTCTCTCTCTCTCTCTATATATATATATATATATATATATATATGTGTGTGTGTGTGGTGTGTGTGTGTGCGTGTGTGTGTGTGTGTGTGTGTGTTCTAAGGTTCTAATTACGATTATTTTCTTTTTAGCTTTAGTATTTTTTTTTAATATAAAAATAAAAAAACTGAATTCGATAATTTTTTCTGATCAGCTAAAAATGAGAAGTTTAAAAAAATCGATGCACCCGGAGGAAAAGGAAAGGATGATTAATTGATTGTAAACGCGTATGTGTGTGTAAGAATGCAAGTGTATGTGTGTATCGTGTATATTTGTGCGTATTGTGTGTAGGTGCATGTTTGTGTAGGTGTATATGTGTATATATGTGTCTCTGTGAGTATGTCTGTATGGCTGTATGTGTGAGTATGTCTGTATGCCTGTATGTGAATGTGTGTCCCTTGTGTGTATGTGTGTGTATTGTGTATATGTGTATTTATATGTGTCTACTGTGTGTCCATTGTGTGTCTATTGTGTGTGCATGTGTGTATGATTGTGTTTATGCTTATATGTGTATGTGTATACATGGATGTGTATGTGTGTATGGGTGGGCATGTGCGTATGCGTGTATGTGTGTATTGTGTATGTGCTTATGCGTGTATAAATGTGTGTATTGCATTTGATTATCTGATTCATCTGATTCATCTGAATCATCTCATTCATCGGGAAGGAAGTCTTTTCAATGTCATATGTGCATCAAACTTTGTGGATCTGCAGCAGGTTTGATGAGTTATTTGAGGGCTCATGCAAGGAAGGGTTCTGGTGATGGAGTTGTGGGATTGTAAGGGACGGCAATGATCTGTAAAGATTATGTTATTGCCATTGCATGTATGTGTGCGTGTATGTGTGCATACGTGTATGCATGTGTGCCGGTGCGTTAATGTGCTGCGCACACGTGTCTGTAGGTGTGTGCGCCTGCTAAAATCCTGGTCGCCATTTTAAACGGTTAGTACTTCAGTTGTTCACAGAATCCATTTGGCAAATCCGAGACAAATTAGAGAGGTTGCACATTAAAAGATCTGGACATGGTTAAGAAGAGGAAACCTCAAGAGAGAAACTGAGTCACTGACCGCACCTCTGCAGAGGGGTAAGACTCCCCCAATGGGGCCACCTGTTGGCCGTGGGTGGCGACCGGTGATGCTTAAGGATAGAACCCAGGTGAATGAGCAGTTCATGACTTGCAAGACTCCACTTTGGCCCTATCTTTGGTTAGACGGGCGATCAGAGAGCCCCCTCCGATCAATTGGCTGATCACGTCAAGCCCTAGCATCAATATGATTTACCCAACCCTACTGCCCTTATGGCAAGCCCCAACCCCTTTTTATCATATGGGTGCTAGAAGGCGGTGACTGAGGGTCTACATGTCTTTGGAATGACGTTAAACTCTATCTGATGGTGAGGTTCCAGTTTTGGAGGTTTGGGGAATGTGGAGCATCTCTTCATCACCATTGCTCCCTGGTCCACTCTGACCCGGAATGGTAGTACCTGTTAGGGTACCATATATGGGTTAAATAGAAAAACATGAGTTGATAAACAAAATTGTATTATGCATTAAGAATTGATTTATTTCAAAACTTTATCGGCATTAAATAACCCACTGAGATTGATATGCCGTAAAACAAAACAAACCAAACCAAACTAATAATCGCTGTTCAAAAGAATGTCCTAATAACAAAATATATCAAAACAAAAATTGATAAGACACAACATAATAGGAAATGTAGGATGTTTTGAGACATAGATGAGACGATCAACCATGTTATAAGCGAGAAAATTGAGACCATCTAGACAACAGCATTGGTCAAATCGGCTAGAATACCAGAGACTTGTTGTCAATAAAACTCCAGTGAAAGACTATCAGCTAATACTAGTGGGAAAAACTAATAATAATAATAACACAAAAAGAGCAAAGAGAGATTACTTATGGCAGCCAACAACAGCAGATATAATATATGCGCAAACAGAAAAACAACGAAAACTAGAAAACAAAGATGGGAAGAAAAACAATTATATGGGCACTTCAAACGACAAATCGGAGAGGCTGCACATAAAAAAGACTTGGACATGGTTAAGAAGAGGAAACCTCAAGAGAGAAACTGAATCACTAATAATTGCTGCACAAAATAATGCCTTAAGAACAAATTATATCAAAACAAAAATTGATAAGACGTAACAAACAGTAAATGTAGACTGTGAGGTGACATAGATGAGACTGTAAACCATATATTAGAATAATGTAGTAAACTAGCACAACGAGAATACAAAGCTAGGCATGACTGGGTTGGAAAGGTGATTCACTGGGAATTATGCAAAAAAAACTAAATTTTGACGATACAGCAGAATCTCTTCTTGAGAATGAAACGCATAAAATTCTCTGGGACATTGAAATAAAGACGGATCACCCTATCCCAGCCAGGAGACCAGACCTAGTGTTGATTAACAAAAAGAAAAAGAAAAAGGAGAACGTGGACTTTGCGGTTCCAGCAGATTACAGGGTGAAGATGAAGGAAAACGAAAAGATGGATAAATACTTGGACCTTGCCAGAGAATTGAAAAAGCTGTGGAATATAAGGGTGAAAATGATACCAATTGTAGTTGATCAGAGGAAGAATTGAGACCATCCAGACTACTGCACTGCTGCAATCGGCTAGAATACACAGAAGAATCCTGGAGACCCGAGCAGACTTGTTGTCATTCAGACTCCAGCTAACGCTGATGTGAAAAAATCAAATGGAATAATAATAATAATAATAATAATAATAATAATAATAATAATAAAAGACGAGAAAATAATAATAATAATAATAATAATAATAATAATAATAATAATAATGATAATAATAATAATAATAATAATAAAAGGACGAGAAAATAATAATAATAATAATAATAATAATAATAAAATAAAAGGACGAGAAAATTAATGACAATGCACAAGGCTCTCCACCCTATAGACGATAGAGATAGATTATATGTGTCAAGGAAGGAAGGGGGAAGAGGTCTTGCCAACACAGAGGAATGCGTAGAAACCACAATCCAACAACTTGAAGATTACAAAAGAAAGAGCAAAGACAAACTACTTATGGCGGCCAACAATAGTAGAGGCGACCGATGGACAATCAGAAAAACAACAAAGATTAGAAAACAAAAATGGGAAGAAAAACAATTATATGGACGCTTCAAACGACAAATTGAAGAGGTTGCCCATGAAAAGACTTGGACATGGTTAAGAAAAGGAAACTTCAAAAGAGAAACTGAATCACTTATAATTGCTGCACAAAATAATGCCACAAGGACAAACTACATCAAAGCGAAAATCGATAGGACCCAACAAAATAGTAAATGTAGACTTTGCGGTAATAGAGATGAGACTGTAAACCATATACTCTGCGAATGTAGCAAACTAGCACAACGAGAATACAAAACTAGACACGACTGGATTGGAAAGGTGATCCACTGGGAATTATGCAAAAAATTTAATTTTGACCATACAACAAAATGGTATATGCATAAACCAGAATCTGTTCTTGAGAACGAAACGCATAAGATTATCTGGGACCTTGAAATAAAAACGGATCACCTTATCCCAGCAATAAAACCAGACCTAGTGTTGATAAACAAAAAAGAAAGAACTTGTCAACTGGTGGATTTTGCAGTGCAAGCAGATCACAGGGTGAAGCTAAAGGAAAATGAAAAAATAGACAAATATCTGGACCTTGCCAGAGAACTAAAAAAGTTATGGAATATGAAAGTGAAGGTGATACCAATTGTAGTTAGTGCACTTGGAACAGTCCCAAAAGGATTGGAAAAGGGTCTGGAATGTTTGAAAATCAGAGGAAGGATTGAAACCATTCAGTACACTGCACTGCTGCAATCTGCCAGAATACTCAGAAGAGCCCAGGAGACCTGAGGAGACTTGCTGTCACTCAGACTCCAGTGAAAGACCATCAGCTAACACTGATGTGAAAACTCAAAAGGAGCAAATAATAATAATATGCAACATAGACATCATCTCTTTATTTTATAAGATTAGCTGTACTCACGTCTTCATTTAAATTTAAAATTTGAAATTTGTAAATTCAAATCAATGTCTATACTTCTTTTTATCACATTTCGCATATTCAAGTATTGCATTCAATATTGGTGATATTGTGGTTGTTAAGTTAGTTTTATGTTTTACATCGACATGACCAAAATAATACTATACTCAGTAAGTATTAATAACTCCGTCTATACAAATATAAAGGACAGTTGGTATGTATGTATGTATGTATGTATGTATGTATCATCTGATGTCAGGTCGCTTGATGCGCTACTGGTACTATGTAATCCAGTACAACCTGTTTCATAGTCGGGTCATCGGCGACTAAACCGGTAACCCCACAGATTTTATCTGGTGAGGAGGGTGGCTAGACATCCTGCAGGACGAAAAACAAGACCTGTTCAAAGGGCGGAGGAAGCTATTAGCTCAACGGCCATCTAGAACCCTTTTTTTTTTCTTTTTTTTTTTGAGTGTTGGACCCCTTATTCCTTGTTAGGTTATCCATCTAGGAGAAGGACAACTCTGATTTAACACCTGCAATTGACATGATTGCCAGTTATCTTGCTTAGGCTTGTCACTGGACAACAATCATGAAAATTTAGAGAGTGGTATCCGTGTTGTACAAGCGTTTACCACTATAATATCATGATGTACAAATGTTCCCTTCTTTCTTTCTTTCATCTATCAGCCTCGGTGGTAGAGTTGTGGGATTGTGAGGGACGGCAATGATCTGTAAAGATTATGCTATTGCCATTGCCATGTATCATCTGATTCATCTGATTCACCTGAATCATCTCATTCAATGGGAAGGAAGTCTTTTCAGTGTCATATTTGCATCAAACTTTGTGGATCTGCAGCAAGTTTGATGAGTCATTTGAGGGATCATGCAAGGAAGGGTTCTGGTGGTGGAGTTGTGGGATTGTGAGGGGCGGCAATGATTTTTTAAAAAGAAACAAAAAGAAAAAAATTTAACCCATTATGTTATTACAGTTTTGTTTTAATTTTGTGAAGCAAGGAAGCAAAAAGAAAGAAACAATGTTATAATCCCTGGTGATGTTAAAATGCTGGCATTGAAATCAAGAGTTTCTTTTTGGTTGAAGAAGAATTCATATATTGGTGGTGATAACCAGGGAGCTAGCTTCAGGATTCATCCTCCTTGTCCTCTTCATCATCATAATCTTCCACATGATCATCGTCTTCATCATCGTCATCATCAATGTCCTAAAGCAACAAAGAAAATTTAATTGAATTTCAGTTGAAAATTTATCGAAGTCAACAATACACACACACAAATCACAATGCGAGGTGCTTAAAAAACTAAACACAGTTTAGATTTGGCACAAGGCCTGAGGTATAAGGGTACCTAGTGAAGATGGAATTCACTATTCAGTAATAATTAAGATTTAAAATAAAATTAGCTTGCTAATCATTACACCATGATGAGGTTCCGAAATGCCAATGATAGTTCTGAAAAGATACTAAGAAAATTTAAACCAAAACTTCATTTTATCGCCATTACCCTCAGGTCCACTCTGACCCGGAGTGGTAGTACCTGTTACGGTCCCATCTATGTGCTGAATAGAAGAAAACAAGACGTGTTTTAGGAATTTTAGTTAAAAAGAAGAATTTTCAATACCCATTAAGAATGAATAGAACAAAACCTCTTCGGCATAAAATAACCCAACAAGTGTTGACATGCCGTAAATTAAAAAAAAAAAAAGATAATTCAATGATAACTGGTAATCATGTGCGTAATCACGTGTTCAGATTAAAATTCAGCACACAATGACTTCTCACTAAACCATGGATCCTATATGATAAGAAGGAAATCGTACTGACGTCATCGTGACGTCAGGATGACGTCTACATGAATGTCCTATGATTAGTCTAGGACAAGAAATAAACTGATAGGCCTTTACTATGAAGCGCTGTAACAGTGTGTAATGGTTATCGTCGTACGTTCAAAAACTGCAAAAGACTTTTTGCATTTCACAAAGCGTTGATAACCTAGGAAAAGTATGCATCCAAATATTTGCCTTCCAGCTATGGGTAAATAGTAGGACAGACTAGGCTATGTAATCTTGGGTAGGCAACCAGCCGAGAAAAACTCTGAATTAAAACTGGTTGAACTCCACTTAGGAAATTG
>CM042176.1:518733-533733 GCA_023376005.1 Doryteuthis pealeii | reverse complement strand
AATATGGCTTCTCACATCCATTTCCGGTCTCTATAAGCTTATTAAAGATATTTCATGGCTGGGATTAGGAAAATACATTGTTTCATTTCTGCATATCCGTTAAAGAACGTGTTTGCATATATATATATATATATATATATATATATATATATATATATATATATATATATATATATATATATATATTCTTATAAAAAATATTGTTCTTAAAAAAAAAATTGTTCAGGAATAATTTCTATTTAAACTTTTTTTTTCTGATAAATAATTTTTTAAAATAAATTCTTAACTATATATATGTATTCAAAGAGAAAAAAAAACCTAACAAGTCGTACTTTGGCAATTATAAATTTATTCGACCGATAACTCAATAAATGAGCTCAGTTTCGTCAAACAGTCTTTACATAACCAAGAAAATAAACTAGACTTAGTGTATTTTCTTTGTTATAATGTAAAAAAAATAAACTAGAAACTTATTTATTTTCTTTATTATTTATGCTGGGTGACGAAACTGTGCTCATTTATTGAGTTATCGGTCGAAATAAATTTATAATTTCCAAATGTCAGTTTGTTAGGTTTTTCTTTCTTCTTTAAAAGGGTAACTATTGCATTTTATATAATTAATCATCTTACATTGACCACTCTTAGGGATTTGAAATGATACTTGCATAAATCTATAGGTGTGCATTTGTAGTCGCATGCATTATGGATGCACAGAGGATATTGAGGATCCGAAATAGAATCATCCCCAACTAACCAGTCAATTGGATATTTTTACCTCCATATACATATATAAATCGGTATCAGCTAGACAGCGAGGGAGTCTATTCCCTTTCCAAGAGCGCCAGAACACTGTTTTTTATGCATCGAATACTGTAAAGATTTTACGGATTAAAAACGCTTATAACTTTAAATCTTAACACACACATACACACACACACACACACACACACACACACACACACACACACACATATATATATTTATACATACATATATATATATATATATATATATATATATATAAGTAAAAGTAAAGTCGTCGGGGCGGCCTAAAATCGGTATCAGCCTGTCAGCGAGGGAGTCTATTCCTTTACCAAGAGCGCCAGACCAAGAAGATTGCTTTTAGTGTCTGAGGTGGAGCGCCATACCTACTATCAGTCCTCAACTACAGCACAGATCCCTGTGCTACTCATATGCTGAGTTGGCGAGGGCCGATATCAAACCAGAAACATTGAGGTTGCCATCCGAACACTCTATCGACAGAGCTAAACCGGCCCTATACATACATGATAATGCTATAATATAACGGATAAAGAATATGAAAAGTTTTAGCATATGAAAGTGCTCAATGCTGAAATAGCAAAGCAGTTTTAAAATCATAATAAATATTATGGTATAATTTTCCGTAAGTATAGTTTTATGCGTATTATGCAATCTACAGTCGGTTAAATATAGAATATTGAAAAAGTAGCTTGTTCGGTGTTTATACAATGTGCAGCGTGTTCACGCGATATAATTTTAATACGCAATACATATTTTAAAAATATAAACATGCTTATGTCTTAATGTCCAGATGTAAAAAAATGTGAATTTACTGAGCAAAAGAGGTGAACTGGTTTCAAAATGTATACATTTAAACAAATCTCTCTTATGTCATTTACCAACTGACTCTAATCCCATATTTTTAGCCCTCCATTAATGAGGAATATTATGCAATCTTCAGACGGTTAAATATAGAATATTGAAAAAGTAGCTTGTTCAGCGTTTGATAGAAACCGGAGTACATTGGTGCATGATTAGATTTGACCAAAAATGTCACGTGTTATTTAACACGCCATGAATCAAAATTCGACAAAAGAATAAAGAATTATGTCAAGGAATGAAATTTAACATGATGTAGAAAGGAAAGCTATTAAAAATAAGTCGTAAAAATTATTTGTTTTACAATCTTTAAAACGAAAAATTTTGTAAATTTAAATCTGTATCTGTCAAAATGTCACTTTTTTCTCGTTTGAAGATGTCTCCTTTTTAACAGGGTTTTTATTATAAGTAAGACATTCATAGAAAGGTTTTTAATATATATGTAGTTATCTACTGATCTTGAGAAATGAATTAAAATATTTGACATTATACCATTGTAATTTTTTTATTAAAGTTTTTAAAATGAGCAACCGCACCCCCCAAATTGACCATGGGCCGGGTTAGCTCAGTCGGTAGAGCGTTCGGATAGAAACCACAAGGTGCCTAGTTCGATACCGGTCCTCGCCAACTCAGCGTATGAGTAGCACAGGGATCTGTGCGGTAAAGTAAGGAGCGGATGGTAGGTGTGGCGCTCCACCTTCAACGCCAAAAAACAATCTCCTTGGTCTAGCGCTATTGAAAAGGGGATAGACTCCCTCGCTGACTGGCTGATACCGTCTTTAGGCCGCCCCGACGACTTTACTTACTTTACTTTTAAATATTTATATATGTGTGTATATATATATGTGTGTGTGTGTGTGTGTGTGTGTGTGTATACATATACATATACTGATAGTGTCCTAATACAGACACACATCCTAATATTGTCCTTTTACAAATGTATACCTAAATACACACGCACCACGCACAACACAACACACACACACACACACACACACACACACATATATATATATATATATATATATATTATATATATATATAAGGTAAGTTATCTATGACTTGGTCTGAAGTCAATGGCGCTAATGTAACTAGGCGCCATTGACTCCCTGTTCACGCCATCTTAACTTAGATATAAATGCTCTATACATTATATTGAGCATTGTTTACTTATAAATATAGTACTTATATTATCTATGTAATATATATATATATATATATATATATATATATATATATATATATATATATATATATGTATATATATATATATATAGAGAGAGAGAGAGAGAGAGATAGATAGATAGATAGATAGATAGATAGAAAGCACCTGTGCAGTCAACAAATACTTTATCAGAAGAGACAATGGAGTCATGTCTTGTTTCGCCACTAATGCCCTATTACCACTAAGGAAGTGCATCCAATAAATATATCCCAATAATAATATAATAATAATAATAATAATAATAATAATAATAATAATATAGATAGATAGATAGATAGATGGATATAGATATTGATTTATAGATAGATAGATAGATATTGTTGAACTACCTGTCTGCGATTCGACTTTAATCGCAGCTGGTAATGATAAATGTAAATTCATTCCCTAATTGTCGTTATCATACAAAACCCGCCGATACAAATAAACAATTATCAAAAATCCTTTCTTTTATAAACAATGTCTATTTTGCTATAATTGGGAGTAATTAATAATTTACACAGAAACCTTACAAACAATTAATCCACGCAAGGGAAAAAAGATTAGCCAATTATATTAATATCTTTCTCTCCTAATACACACACACACACGTATATGTATATGGATATATACATTTACATATATATATATTAACATATATATATATATTCACACACCCACATACATATGCACACACAACACACACACACACACACACATATATTATATATATATATATATATATATATATATATATATATATATGTATATATATAATATGATCGTATAGTTTGCTATATTTATAGATAAAGAGTGCTCAATATCAGTGATAGAGACTATCACTATCAATAGTCTGCTAATCTAGGTTGTTAACCATACACCACGTGAGGTTCCCAAGACGTAATAAGTACTAGTTAAAATTAGGATAAAAATACTAGTCAAAATTAAGATGAAAGAAAGAGTAGTTAAAATTAAGATGAACGAAATGCTAGTTAAAATTCAAATGTAAGATATACAAGTTAAAGTTAGGATGAAAGAAATACAAGTTAAAATTAAGAAAAATGAATACTAGTTAAAATAAAAAAAGTAGTTATTTACTAAGATAGATGTGGCACAAGGCCAAAGTTGGAGGTGCCAATGAGAATCGGACTCACTATTAATGGTCAGCAAATCTAGCTTGCTAACCATTACACCACGTAAGGTTCCCAACATGTAAGAAGTACTAGTCAACGTTACGATTAAAAAAATACTAGTCAAAATTATGATGAAAGAAATGCTAGTTAAATTTCAAATGTAATATATACAAGTTAAAGTTAGGATGAAAGAAATACTAGCTGAAATTAAGAGGAGTTAAATACTAGTTAGAATAAAGTAAATATAAGTTAAAATTAGGATAAAAAAATACTAGTTAAATTAAGATAGAAAAATACTAATCTAAATTAAGATGAAAGAAATACTAGTCAAAATTAAGATGGAAAAATACTAGTTAAGATTAAGATGGGAAAATACAAATTAAAATGAAAATAAAAACAATACTATCCAAAAATAAGATGGAAGAAATACTAGTTAAAAAGAAGATGGAAAGACATACTAGTCAAAACCATCATGAAAGAAATTATAGTCAAAATTAAGATGAAAGAAATACTAGTTAAAATTAAGACGAAATAAGTACTTGGGATAATTAAGATAAAAGAAATACTCATCAAAATTAAGATGAAAGAAATACTAGTTATAATTAAGACGAAGTAAATACTAATCAAGATTAAAATGAAAGGTATACTAGTTAAATCTAAGATGAAAGAAATACTAGACAAAATAAACCATAAAATTATAAGTCTAAATTAAGATGGAAGAAGTGTTAATCAATATGAAGATGAAAGAAATGCTAGTTAAAATGTTCACAAAAGTCATTCAGAATTACTAGTCATAATTAAATGAAATTATATTAATCCAAACTAAAATGAAAGAAATACTCGTAAGATTTATGATCAAAGCAATTCTAGTCTAAATTAAGAAATTACTAGTTAAAATTAAGATGGAAGAAATATTAGTCAAAATTACAATGAAAGAGATATCAATTAAGATTCAGAAAAGAAACTACAAATTAAAATCAAAAGGAAAGAAATCCTAGTCTAAATTAAGATGAAAGAAATACAAATATTAATTAAAATGAAATAAATACTTATTATAATTACGATGAAAGAAATACTAGTTAGAATTATCACAAAAAACATTCAGAATTATTAGACATAATTAAAAGAAAAAAAAAAAGAAATATACTCATCCAAACTAAAATAAAATAAATACTCGTAAGATTTATGATCAAAGCAATTCTAGTCTAAATTAAGATGAAAGAAATTACTAGTTAATAAATAGAGAAAGTTCTAATCTGATTAATATATAACAATAATATCTCAATTCGCCGCGAATATATACGTCTTTCTATTGAAAATGTATTCCTATAGAAGTTTGTTTATATGTGGATAGAGCTTCAGATGCTCCTGACATGGATATTGTGTTTAAAAAGTTGGTCACAGGAATTTGAGCGAATCTTTTCGTTATCAGAATGTCATGGAATAAAAGAGTTTTGGCAAAGAATTCTTGGCGTGAATTCTGTCTTTTGTTGCTGCCATCATTTTTGTTCTTCTTTTAGTTCTTTTTTTTTGTTTGTTTTTTGTTTTTCATTGAATATCAGCTTTAATCGCACATCGCTGCCTCAGGCAAGTCTTTCATGGTCCTTTGATAAAACTAAATACGTTTTTTTTCTTCTCTTCTTTTTCTTCTTCATCTGGGATCGCTTACTTGAGCTTTCTCTATTTCTGTTCGGTATGGTCCTTTACATGATTTTGCTTTTTCTTTTTTTTATTGCTTTTTTTCTTTTTTTCTTTTTTTTTTTTTTTTTTCGAAATATTCGATATTTTTTTAAATCTATTTTTCTTCAATATTACTTTTCTATTTGCCCCGAGTTCGAGTCCTAGTAGTTCTCATCGGTAGAAATTTTTTTCATGACCCCGTGTGCAATACTTTCTCACCTTTGACTTGTTTAAGGCGAAAACCGGGCTTCAATTTGCCTGTCCTTTTGTTTGTTTATTTCGTAAATTTTCTTCATTTTTCTTTGTCTTTAGCGCTAACTGCTATTTCCCGACCCCCAGACTACCCCTCACCCTCCTCGCTCCGAGATTAACGTTTTTACTGGTGAGATCTTGAGATTGCAACGCGAGATTATATCTGGTAAAAATATTTCCACTGATTCTTCTTTCTGTCTTTGTGCCATTCTGTTCGCATTTCATTCTTCTTTTTTTTATTCAGCTTTTTCTTCCTACTGTCTTCTTTCCCGATTTTTCTTATTTCCCGCCTTTTCTTCTTTTTCCGCCATTTTGTTTTATGTTTAACGTTTTCTTTCCGCCATATTGCTTCTATACTTCCGTTCTAATTTTAACTTACTTTTTCTTTCTTTTTGTTATTTTTGTTATTTTTATTTATTTATTTTATTTATTTATTTTTGCTTTTTGCTTTTTACCATGTCTTCTTTTCCATTCTCTTTCCTAATTTTTTTCTTTTTCATTCGTTTTTAACACACTCATTTTTCATTCGTTTTTTTTTTCTTCCTGTCAAATTTCTTCTTTGCTTCTATTTTCTCTCTTGCTCTTTTTCATCCCTTTTCATCATATTGCTTCTTCATTTTCCTTTTACTCTTAAATTCACTTTCATTCTCTTTCCTCTTTCCCCTTATTCAGCATATTCTTCTTCATTTTCATTTTCTTTTTGCCATATTTCTCCTTCATTTTCGTTATCTTTCACGTCGTTTTTCTTTCCCCTTTCCATAATATTTCTTCTTTATTTTCCTTCTACTCTTCATTTCACTTTCTACTTCTTTCCTCTTATTCCCATATTTCTCCTTCACTTTCATTTCTCTTTTTTTGTCATATTCCTTTTTCACTTTCATTCATTTATTGGCCATATTTCTTTTTCTCTGTCATTCTATTTTCCCCTATTTCTTCTTCTCTTTCATTTCACTTTCTCATTTTTTTCTTTCCTCTTTCCATCATATTACTTCTTCATTTTCCCTCTATGCTTAAATTCACTTCTTTTTCGCCATATTTCTCCTTCACTTTCATTCTCTTTCACGTCGTTTTTCTTTCCCCTTTCCATAATATTTCTTCTTTATTTTCCTTCTACTCTTCATTTCACTTTCTACTTCTTTCCTCTTATTCCCCATATTTCTCCTTCACTTTCATTCTTTTTTTTTTTTTTGCCATATTCCTTTTTTCACTTTCATTCACTATTGGCCATATTTCTTTTTCTCTTTCATCTATTTCCCATATTTCTTCTTCTTCTCTTTCATCTCTTTCTCATTTTTTTCTTTCCTCTTTCCATCATATTACTTCTTCATTTTCCTTCTATGCTTAAATTCACTTCTTTTTCGCAATATTTCTTCTTCACTTTCATTCTCTCTTTTTTCGGCTTTTTTTTCAACATTTTTCTCTTTCACTTTATTTCTCCATTTAAATTTCCTTTCTCGTTCTTTTTATCTATATATAATATTTCCTCTCTTTTTGTCCACACTAATTTGTCTTCACTTTAATTCTCTTTCTAACTCATTTTTCTTTCTACCATATTTCTTATTCGATACTATGTTTTTCCTGTCCTTTTTCATCATATTTTTTCTTCCATTTCATTCTCTTTCATGCTCTTTTTCTTTCCCATTTCCATTATATTGCTTCTTTATTTTCCTTGAACGCTGCAATTCTCTTTCTCGTTTTTTTTTCTGTTTCCCGCCATATTTCTTCTTCACTTTCTTTCTTCTTCACTTTCATTTTTCATTTAAATTCCCCTTCTCATTCCTTTTATTTTTACATCATATTTCATCTTCATTTTTCCTCTCTTTTTCTCCGTACATTTTATTTTTTTCTTCGCTTCCATTCTCTTTAAAATTCTTTTTTTCTGTCCATCATATTTCTTCTTCACTTTCTTACTTCATTTACATTTCCTTTCTCGATCTTTTTTACCTTTACATCATATTTCTTTTCATTTTTCCTTTCTTTTTCTCTATCTATTTTATTTTTACTTCGCTTCTATTCTTTTTCTAACTCCTTCTTTTTTTCTTTCTGTCATATTTGTTCTTCGTTTCTGTTTTCTGTCCCGTTCTTTTTTCTTTTTTACACCATATTTTTCTTCAATTTTCTTCTCTTTCTCGTTCTTTTTCCCATTCCTTTATATTTCTTCTTCACTTTCATTCTACGGTTTCTCATCATTTTTGTGCCATATTTCTTCTTCATTTTCATTCTTTTTCCAGCTCTTTCTTCACTATATCTCTTTCTTCTTTTTCCTGCTTCACTTTTTTTTCTTTCATGCTATATTTTCCTTTCACCCATTTTTTTGTCTTCATTTTTCTACTCCTTCTTATTTCTTCTTCACTTTCTTTCTTTTTTGTGTTCTTATTTCTTTTTCATAATATTTTCCTTTGCTTCCATTTTCTGTTCCACTCGTTTCTTTTTTGTTTTTTTGTTTTTTTTCTTCTTTCTTTTTCGTCTCTCCTCTTCACTTCCATCCTTCACTTCCATACTTTTTATCAATTTTCTTCTTCATTCTCCTTCTTCCTTTCCATTCTTTTTCCCATTTATTTTTTCTTTTCATCATATTTATTCTTCATTTATCCGCTCTCTTTATTTCTTCGTTCCACTTGTATTATCTTTCTCTTTCTTTTCTCTCTTAAAAATATTTCTTCTTCACTTTCCTTTTCATTCCTCCTTTGATTTCACTTTTCAATATATTTCTTTTTCCCTTTCTTTCTTCATTTTCTTTTTCTTTCTCGTTCTTTTTTCCTGTATTACTTCTTCATTTTTTCAGTATATTTCTTCTCTACTTTACTTCTTTGTTTTATTTCTTTTTCTTACTCTTCTTTTTATTTTTCTATCATTCTTCTTCACTTTTCTTCTCAGTTTTATTTCTCTGTCTCACCCCCTTTTTTTTTTGCTATTTTCTTTTTCATTTCTCCACTTTTTTTCTGCCCATTTTTATTCATTCATCACTTCCATTTCTTTTCCTGCTATTTTTCTTCCTTCTTTATTTTCTTCTTCCCTCCCCACCTTCTTTATTCTGGATGAATTGACTCCATAATTGTGCACCACCCCCCCTCTCTCTCCTCTCTCTCTCTCTCTCCTCTCTCTCTCTCTCTCTCTCTCTCTCTCTCTCTCTCTCTCTCTCTCTCTCTCTCTCTCTCTCTTTTCATGTCATTCTTGTCTATTGTATTTTCAAATCCCACCCCCATATTTTCTGGGATTTTTTCTTTCTTATATCCATCCTCTTTTCTTCTTCTCTTCTCGACTTTCTCTCCATCTTCCTTCAAAACTTTAATTCTTTTGCTCTTTCCATCTTCGCATCGTTCTTCCTTTTTCCCGCATTTTTTACTTCATTATTTCTTTTACTTTCTTTCTTTCTTTTTACTTTCTTTCTTTCTTTTTACTTTCTTTTTCTTTATTATTTCTTTTTTGTTTTTTACTTTTTTTTTCATTTTCTCATTTTACTTTCTTTTGCTTTTTTTCCTTTTTTTTTCTTTTTTTCTTTCTTTTTTCTTTTCTTTTACTTTCTTTCTCTTTTACTTTCATTCTTACTTGCTTCTGTTTTCTTTTTCTTTTGTTTTCTTTCTTATTTTCCTTTATTGTCTTTCTTTTTATGGTCTTTCTTATTTCTTTTACTTTCTTTCTTTCTTCTTATTTTCTTTCTGTTTCTTTCTGTCTTTTTACTCTCTTTCTTTTTTCTTTTTACTTTCTTTCTTTCTTTTTCTTTTACTTTATTTATTTTTCTTTCTTTCTTCATGTTTCTTTCTGTTTCCTTCTGTATTTTTACTCTCTTTCTCTTTCTTTTTACTTTCTTTCTTTCTTTTTCTTTTACTTTCTTTCTTTTTCCTTTCTTTCTTTCTTTTATTTTCTTTCTTCTTTTTTCTTTCCTTCTTTTTACTTTCCTTTCTTATTTCTTTTTCGTTTCTTTCTATTTTCTTTCATTTTCTTTCTTTGTTTTTACTTTCTTCTTTTTAATTTTTCTTTCATTTTTTTACTTTCTTTCTTATTTCTTTTTCCTTCTTACTTATTTCTTTACTTTGTTTCTTTCTTTTTTATTTTTTATTTTCTCTTTCCTTTTTAACTCTCTTATTTCCAACCTGTTTTCTTCTTCCCTCAATATGACTACTTCTCCATCTCAACTATATTTTCCCTCCTTCTTCAAAACTTACATCACACCGCTCATTCTCTCTTCCCATCACCCTTTTTCCTACCTATCTACGCATCATTCTATCTTTACGCTAAATTTCTTCCTTTTTCCCACCATTTTTTTTTTCAATTCCCGCCTTTTCTTTTTCTACGACGCCATTTTGGTTCTCTACTATGTTTCTTTGTAGACGTTGTTCCTCTTGTCGCTCTTCTAGGTGACCGGAAGATATGTGAGCATTTTGATGAGGATATTTTTTTTGTTGCAATTAGCTTTTGGCTTTAGTCGTTTTTTTATCTCTTTATTCTTTCTATTTATTTTATTTTTTCGCTCTTCCTTCCGTTGAATTTTTATCTCTTCCCGCGTTCTACCAAATTCTAGCCTCTGTAAAGATTGTAAGAAAAATATCAGAGTAATGTTTTTATCATTCTCTTTTCTTCTTTTTTTTTTTTTTTATTCAGCCAGGAACATAATCACAAAAATGTCAACCGTATTTCACAGAATTCGGAAAAAATAAATTATATTAACTCTTATAAGTACAATGAATTCTATCTACATTGTTTGATCATTAATATGAATAAAGTTACCAGAATAGATACACTTATATCTAAGCATGATAAACACAGTTATATATATATATATATGTATATATATATTATATAATCCAAAAGTCCAGAGAAGAAATCTTCCTTATGACACAAGAGTTTTATTTAAAAAAACCTGTCGTAGTTTAAGACTCAATGTGTGCTCTTAATGTTAGAGTCACAGAGAAATATATAAGTAAAGAAATAACAAAAGACTTAGAGATTTAGCATTATAGTCTATTTCAGGGAGCTTAGACAAAGTGTCTAACTCTCCCGACTCATCAGATGCGAGTGACGAATTCTTTATTACTTTAAAGGCATTTGAAAACAGATTTTTATTTTTTTATTTTTTTTATTTTTTGAATTTTATAGTCCTGTGATATGAATTCCAAACGAAATCCTTGATGTTGCAAAAAAAAAAAAAAATTATGTTGTAGTTTCAAATATGAGCACTTCCGCCACAAAAATCTCGGTCAACAATAAATGTATTGTCTAAGCTCCCTGAAATAGACTATAAGCTAAATCTCTAAGTCTTTTGTTATTTCTTTACTTATATATACTAGCAAATATATGCACCCTCCGGGTGCAAGTATTTAAGTTTTAATATAATAAAATATCATATTAAATTAGAAAGGCTAATGAAACTAAATAAGAATGTAGATAAAAAGATTTTGAACAGAGGGGGTATGATTGAAAAATAGAACAACTTTGAAACTAACTCTTCCATCATTTTCCGTTACTCCCGCCTTTCATTGGCAAATTTTCCTCATTAAACTGTTTAGTTAAAATAGGAAGTAAAGAATAATATTACAGTTATTTCTTCTTGTTAAGGGGTTTCTTTTAAGATTTATTGAAGAGATTTTTGCTCATATTCAATAAGATAAAACCAAACAATTAGAAATCAATAATACTAAGCATATATTTATAAAATCAAATTTTTAAGATCAATATGCAAAATTAGCCTTCCCATTCACACTGTAAACCGCTATTTTGTTGTATAATATAAATACAATTGCATTGGTATTAGTCTGTAGATATGGTCAACAGTCTTAATAATGTAAAACAATTTTATAATAATTGAGGTTTAAATAAAATAAATCATGGAGAATGTGATGTAAATAACAAAAGGAATTGTGACTTGTATAGTAATATAGTTTCGTTACAGACAGATAAACACACAATCTCCATTATAATAAGATATATATATATATATATATATATATATATATACCAGGGTGAGTAAAAAAGTAATGTCATTTTGTTTAGGACATGTATAATTTCCAACTCAGGAACATGTACCATACATACGGTTAGATAGTACTACTACTCTTCTTCTACAAGGAGGATTGGACATTAAGATACATTGATTGTAATTAATAATATTTCACCCAAGAGTTGTTTCTCATGACATTATAGATTCTAATGTACCAGAGTGAATCAAAAATGAATTCTATTTACATTGTCTGATCATTAATATGAACAAACTTACCAGAATAGATACACTTATATCTAAGCATGATATATATATATATATATATATATATATATATATATATATATATATATATATATATATGCGTGTGTGTGTGTGTGTGTGTTGTATACAAATCTAATGAGTCAGACTAACCTACTAAAACTTTCGCTTAATGCTCCTCAGGGCTAAGATCTTAGTTCGTCTGACTCATTAGATGTATCTTTATTATTTGCTCTACTTAGGTATTGAGCACTTTTTACTTATTAGCTTTAGTCTCCTGGCGGTTTTTGAATATATATATATATATATATATATAATATATATATATGCATATAAATTGTTTTTTGTTTTGGCCAAATATTGTACCAATAGATTATTTTTGGTTGGTACTATTATCTTGGTCTTCTCTTCCCCCCCCCCAATTTTTCTTCCCGGTTGATGTTTGGTACAATCAAACTATTTGCTGGGTTTTTTCTCAACGCGAGGATTTACCAATAAGTTTGGTATATTAAATATATATATATATATATATATATTATTATAATGGAGATTGTGTGTTTTTCTGTCTGTAACCGAAACTATATTACTACACAAGTCACAATTCCCTTCGTTATTTGCATCACATTCTCCATGATTTTATTTATATTTAAATCTCAATTATTAATAAAATTGCTTCACCTTTGTATTAGTGTTGTCCATATCTACATACAAATAACATGCAATTGTATTTATATATACAACAAAATAGCGGATTACAGTGTGAATCGGAAGGCTAAATTGCATATTGATCTTAAAAATTTGATTTTAATAAATATATGCTTAGTATTATTGATTTCTAATTGTTTGGTTTTATCTTCATGAATATGAGCAAAAATCTCTTCAATAAATCTTAAAAGAAATCCCTTAACAAGAAGAAATAACTAATATTATTCTTTACTTCCTATTTTAACTAAACAGTTAAATTAGGAAAATGTACCAATGAAAGACGGGAGTGATGGAAAATGATGGAAGAGTTAATTTCAAAGTTGATCTATTTTTCAATCATACCCCCTCTGTTCCAAATCTTTTTATCTGCATTCTTATTCAGTTTCATTAGCCTTTCTAATTTAATATGATATTTTATTATATTAAAACTTAAATACTTGCACCCGGAGGGTGCATATATTTGCTATATTATATATATATATATATATATATATATATATATAATATTAAGGTATCCAAATGACTGGTAGTAAGGGATAATTCCATCTGGGATACTCAAAATCTCACTGTATAATCATACTGTATGCTCCCGTAAATGCAAACATATATTCATACAAGAATTTTTATACATCCCTAAAAAGAGCTTAATGTATAATAATCAATGAATTAGATTACATACAGAGCAATATTTAATTTCCAAAGAAAGAAAAAACTTGACAAACCGTATGATAAATGTCCCTGTATTGGTAATTATACCTGTACTAAACAAAATGGTATTACTTTTTTACTAAACCTCGTACATTAGAGTATATAGTATCATAAAAATAACTTTTGAATGAAATATTATTAATTGCAATCAATGTATCTGATAGCGTGAACTCTGTAACCTTTTAATGGGATTAAAAAAAATTGTCGTATGACTAGAGAGTAACGATAAGATCTTTTCCCCTTAAGACTGATTTTCTCGAGGGGTTTTAAAATGATGTCCACTGATTGCGAATAAAGGGGTTTATTGTACCCTTGAGTTCATCTCTGCCCACAGAAAGATGATGATGAAGAGAGGAGACAAGGTGGGGGGTGATGATGAGGATAATTTTGGTAAGGTCAGAAATTGGGGACTTGCGGGAAAATGGAATTAATTTACAAACTTGTATCAATAGCTTCACACACACACACACACACACCACACACACACACACACACACATATATATATATATATATATATATATATATATATATATATATATATATTAGGTTACCACGGCCAAACCACGCGGAAAACAACATGTGCGACATGAGGAACACTGGACTGCTGTTTATACCACGATCTCCGACACTACGTGTCTGACGTGGGTCGGGGGCTCATGGGTAGAGTCTCAGGTTTTGTATTCTGGTATCACTGGTTTGATCTCTAATAACGCCGAAACACTTACAAGACAAGAAATACCAGAAGTAGGCCGGAGGGTACATCGGCCGAAACGTTGGGTATAATATTGATGTTGAGAATTGACGTTGAGAATAATAATGATGAGGATAATAGTCCGAATAATCCAAGTAATACAAATTATCAAGCCTCATGTCAAAAATTCAGAGAAACATATGCAGTGAGGTCTTACCCCTCTGCGGTCGAGATGCAGTCAGTGTATTCTAAGCACTGCCAACACAACAAGGGAATAATTAAAGTACCGCCCTGTCGTCTGGGGCGTTAGAATGCACCGACTGCACCTCTGCAGAGGGGTAAGACACCCCCCACCGATGGGACCACCTGTTGGCCGTGATGCTTAAGGATATAACACAGGTGGTTAAGCAATCCATGACTTGCAATACTCCACTTTGGCCCTTTCTTGGGCAAGACGGGCGGTCGGAGAGGCCCCCTCCGATCAATCGGCTGGTCACGTCAAGCGCTAGCACCTATATGAATGCCCCAACCCTATTGACCTTATGGCAAGCCCCAACCCTTTTTATCATATGAGTGCTAGAAGGCGGGGGCTGAGGGTCTTCATATCCTGGGAATGGCATTGATGGTGAGATTTTTTAAAAAGTTCTGGAGGTTTGGGTAATGTGGAGCGCCCCTTCATTACCATTGTTCCCTGGTCCACTCTGACTCAGAGTGGTAGTACCTGTTAGGGTCCCATCGATGGATTAAATAGAAAAACATGTTTATAATCAAAATTGATTATCCATTAA
>CM042176.1:506233-511233 GCA_023376005.1 Doryteuthis pealeii | reverse complement strand
GATACCCAAATGTACTAAAATATAAATGTTACAGACATGGAACTAAAGGATAGATCTCTCTCATACAATAATAATACAGTTTCTCTTAGATATCACATATAGAATCATCCCTTACTACAAGTTTTGGATACCTCACATCTATCTATCTATCTATCTATCTATCCAATTATATATAATATATATAATATATATATATATATTATAGTTTGGCACTTGCCCTATTTATAAGGAATGAGTGTATCATTATCAGTGATAAAACACAAGGCATTATGCAATGGAATAAGCTGCTGATGTAAAGTAATGAAAGTTGGTTGGTTGGATTTTACGGCATGTCAACCCATGTTTGTATATTTTATGCGAAAGTCATTTTATTTATCCTTCTTGATGCATATTGACAATTCATTTAACACATTTTTATTAAAATTATTTTTTCTTCAATTTAATCCATAGATGGGACTCTAACAGTACTACCACTCCGGTCAGGGTTAACCTGGGAGTAATGGCGATGAAAGGACTCCACATTCCCTAGAGCTCCAGAATTGGAACTTCATTAGGAAGCAAGTTTAACATCAGTGTACAAAAGTAATGGAGGTGAGGCTGACAGTCTTTCGATACATAAATAAACCATCACTATTGATTTCCTTGAAAAAGGTGAAAATGTAAACATTGCTTCGTATTTCTTACTCATTTGGCAAATTTTACATCACCACACACACACACACACACATATATATACTATATGTGTGTGTGTGTGGGGGGGTGAATACAAGACTATCAAAGTTATTTGGAGCTCCTTCTAGCATCAGTGATCGCATTATGAAACTGCGTATCCAGCTGCAGTGCGGACGATACGCGATCTTATTTTTCTATATGCCCCGACCCTTCAAGTAATGAGGAGACTGTCAACTTTTATGAAGACCTTGGCACTTGCTATTGTCTCTACACCAAAGAGGATAAGTGATCATAATTGGGGATTTTAATGCAAACGTTGGCAGGAATTTTAGATTAGTTATTGGTAAAGTAAATGCAAATGGACTGAAACTATTGAGTTCTTGTTCTGAGCTCAATTTAACCATTTGCAATACTCTTTTCTGTCACAAAACATAAACATAAAATTACTTGGACCCACCCAAGATCAAAACATGGCCATATGATAGACTTCATCATAACCCGCCGCCGTGATATTAGTGATGTCGTAATGTACGTGTTATGCGTAGTGCAGAATGTGACACGGATCACAGTTTAGTGCGAGGAAATTTAAACTCCGTGTTCGAAAAAGACTCGCATGCCTGGAGTAAAAACACCAAAACACCTAGATTTAAACAACAGTCAAGCAAATGGATGTGAAAGAAAGACAGATTAAACATCTTGACAGTCTGGAGTTTTAATGGCACATGGGATAACTTAGAGATCAAGTTTATTCCACTGGTGCTGCTGTACTTGGATTCAGAGTCAGCAAACATCAAGACTGGTTGATGACAATATAGTTGCCATCAGTCAATTACTGAAAACACAACTTATTTTATAAGTACACTTCATAGTAAGTCATTCCCTCCAACCGTCTTACCATGATTTAATATACTGAGTCTAAACATCTATTACAGCGTAAAATTAAGGAGGATGAAAATTGAGTGGTGATCAAATATCTCCTTTGAAACCAGAAGGCCTTTAATAAAAAGGACCTGTTCTATAGGCTCATGCGTAAAGTTTTCGGTCCATTAACTTCTTCCATTGCTCCTCTAAGGTCAAAGAACAACAAACAGCTTCGACGGTATTATTTAATACCCTTCAGTAGTCTGTGCTGATGTTCTGCAGAGTCTTCCTCAACGGAGACCAAATATGAGATGGCCAGTTTACCAATTTTTACAGATTTGAAATGGCTATCAAACAATTAATTTGGTAGGGCACCAGGTTTGGATGGGCTTCAGTAGAACTGTTGAAGGTAAAAAGTTTTAATGTCAAACTGGCTCTGTTTTATCTTTTAACTCAATGTGTTTGTGAGTGAGTTTGTGCGTGTATATATATGTATACATATACATATATATATTGAAGAATATATATATATATATATATATAATATATATATATATATATATAAAATGTGAGGGAGTGGGGTGTAATGAAAACAAACAGAATGTCTGAAGCATAAAAACTATCCAAGGTACTCAATGACCATCGACGCAAAGAACTCATTAGCCCTAAATGCAGTCTTATTTTGTGACAGGTGTACATGATTCTACACACACACAAACACACACACACACAACACACACACATATATATATATATATATATGTGTGTGTGAGTGCATGTGTATGTGTATGCATGTGTGTATACACACATACACAGAAACAACACATAGACACACATATATATAACATATATATACATATGTGTGTGTATACATAGACACACAGACACAGGCAGACACACGCATACACACATGTATATTGATATATATATATCTGTATATGTGTGTGTATGTGTGCCTGTGTGTGTCTGTATGTCTATGTATACATATGTATATATATATGTGTGTCTCTGTGGTGTGTGTGTGTGTGCGTGTCTTTCTTTCAGTGTGTCGTGGAGAGAGTGTGTGGTGTGTGTGTGTGTGTGTGTGTGTATTTCAGAGGATGTGCAATATTAACTGTAGAGTGTAGATTTGTTATTTGATATATATATATATGTATATATAATATATAATTCATATATATGTGTATATATATGTGCATGATATATATATATGTATATATATTATATATATATATATATATATGTGTGTGTGTGTGTGTGTGTGTGTGTGTGTGTGTGCGTTAATGTGTGCCTGTGTATTTGTGAGACTGTTCACAAATTAAACATTAGAGTGTAGGTTTTATATAGTTACTCAATATATATATATATTAATATAATATATATATTATATATAATATTAATATATAATAGTAGTGTGTGTTGTGTGGTGTGTGTGTGTGCGTTAATGTGTGCCTGTGCATTTGTGAGGCTCTAACAAATTAACAGTATTTATTATATGTTATTTTATTATATATATATATATATATATAATATTATATATATATATATATATAAAATGTGTATTGTGTGTGAATGAAACCTCAATAATTGTCTATACGTCTCTGTAAAAATTAAGGATAAAGACGTGTGCGGGTTGTGTGTGATGTAATTCAAAAAATGTACAGTGAACTTGATAGAAATTTCCCATTAACATTTTTTCAGAATAAACGGCACCCAGTGAGAATCAAATTCATTATCTATTAATCGTTTGTTTCAAATTCGGTGTACAGAGCTTCAAGGATTTTCAAGTTTTGATATTATTGTCAGTATGAAGAATTTTGCTATCATCAACTAAAATATTTCTATATGCTGTAGTGGACAGTCGTATTTTGATGAATAAATCTTCTGGATAAGTGTTTTTTTAGGTATAGCCAACGTACCTCATTGGTCAGAAAGGTCATCAACAACAGATATGATGTCAGCCTATGCATTTTTAAGCCCACTCCATGTTTAACGGTATATTCCAAATTATGATTCATTAATCTTTACTAACTATCCTCATTCATTCATTATCATTGTAGGATTATCTTCCTTTTGCCGGAAGAGTTATCTTCTCGCTGCGTTGCTGTTTGTTCCCACTAGGGGGACCTCTGGTAGTTAAGCGCGTTCATTCACAAACGCCGCTCTCTCTTTTTAGCTGGATCTTCTCAAGAACTGCTATGGACTAGAAATCTATCTACCCCCCTTCTCGGTGGGCTTTTGCCACCCCTTACATTACTATAAGTCCCTTATACGTGGNAGTGTGTAGATGTGTCGGATTAGAAACAATCTAGCAGAGAGAGATACTTGTTTTTAAAACATGAGATCTAATGTTGCAGATATGTGTTCAAATATATATATAAGTATATATACTATAATATATCTATATATATATAGTATAATATTATATATATATATAGTTAAAGAAAGGAAATGAATCCGACGGTAAGTATAGGTAAAAGGATATGAAAACTCACAATGCTGTCAAAATGAAAATATTTTATATCATATTCATAGCTAATATTGAACAATATTTCGATTTATAAAAATCATCTTCAGAGCTTGTTTTTAAACCAGACTCATCGAGAGAGAAGCTGAAAATAAAACTTTCACGCTTTTTGGAACATCAATATTTTCGTTTTGAATTCAAATTATTTTCTGCTTCTCTCTCGATGACTCCGAATTAAAAACAAGCTTTGATGATGATTTTTATAGATCGAAACATTTTAACAGCATTATATATATATGTAATATACCAAACTTATTGGTAAATCCTCGCGTTGAGAAAACAAACAGCAAATAGTTTGATTGTAAAAGTATACTACCAAACATCAACCGGGAAGAAAAAATATTTTTGGAAAAAAGAAAAGACCAAGATAATCGTACCAACAAAAAATAATCTATTAGTACAATATTTTGGCCAAAAGAAAAAACAATTTATATGCATATATATATATAAGATATATATATTCATACAAACCCGCCAGGAGACTAAAGCTAATAAGTAAAAAGTGCTCAATACCTAAGTAGAGCAAATAATAAAGATAAATCTAATGAGTAAGACGAACCTACTAAGTGAAACTTTTAGTAGGTTCGTCTGACTCATTAGATTTATCTTTATATATTATATATGTGTGTGTGTGTGTGTGTGTGTGTGTGTGTGTGTGTGTGTGTGTGTGTGTGTGTGTTATCATTATTATATTAGCTAATAAAAAGATGAAGAAAAAGAATTTGATGTCAGTTCCGCTTGTTATACAAAAAAGAAAACTTTGGAAATATAAAATCCAAAACCCTTAAATTTTGGGTGCTATTTTGATGACTCCCCTCCCAGGGAGTCCCTATGCGTCCCCGTGTTTGTATATCCCGCTACGCAACATCTGCTCCCTAGAGTGATGAGTCCCTGATGTTGATATATCCCAACGCAAAGACGCGCCCTACCACAACCCCAA
>CM042176.1:498733-503733 GCA_023376005.1 Doryteuthis pealeii | reverse complement strand
TTCGGCTAGAAACCACAAGGTTCCTAGTTCGATATCGGTCCTCGCCAACTCAGCGTATGAGTAGCACAGGGATCTGTGCGGTAAAGTAAGGAGCTGATGGTAGGTGTGGCGCTCAACCTCAGACGCAAAAACGATCTCCTTTGTCTAGCGCTAGTGAAAAGGGGATAGACTCCCTCGTGACTGCTGATACCGACTTTAGGCCGCCCCGACGACTTTACTTACTTTACTAGAAATAATAACGGTGAGGACAATAGTCCGATTAATACAAATAATACAAATTATCAAGCTTCATCTCGAAAATCCAGAGAAGTAGAAATATTAGGTGTTGGCGATAACCTGATGTGAAATACCCAACTCTTTCAACCACTTGGTCGTCGGGATTAAATTTAAGAATTAACCTTATTTTTTTTTTAAAATCATGCCCATTTTTTACTGTCGAGTACATGAGAGCGTTTTGGCCTATAAATGGAAATTGTGTACTATTACCCCCTCATCTTGAGACCGTCCGTTGTTAAGTGCAAAGTTATCCAGTTAGATTTTTTTTAATTCCCTTCTACTTAAGTCAGTCGTAACCACTGAAAATCGAGCGCTTCTTTGAATAACAAAAAACAGTATATTATATATATATATATATATATATATATATATATATATATATATATGTGTGTGTGTGTGTGTGTGTGTGTGTGTGTATATATATATATATATATATGTGTGTGTGTGCGTATATATATATATATATATATATATGTGTGTGTGTGTGTATGTTTCTGTGTGTCGAGAGGCAACATCGTTATAAAGAGATATAACTTTATCTGACATATATATATATATATATATATATATATATATATATATATGTGTGTGTGGGGGGGGGGTCTGTCTGTCTGTCTGTCTGTGTCTGTATAATATATATATATATACATTGTATTATTATAGAAATGTATGTATCATAAATAAATATAACTTTATCTGTTTTTATATATATATATCTGTGTGTATGTGACAGTGTGTATTCATATATATATATGTATATATATATATATATATATATATATATATATATATATGTATATATACATATATAATATATATATATATATATATATATATGTGTGTGTGTGTGTATATGCATATATATGCCTGTGTATCTGTGTGTGTGTGACTCGTTGCAAACAGATATAACTTAATCTGTTTTATACAATATATACGCGTATGCATTTGTTTATCTATATGTATATGTGCATATACACACACACACACACACACACACACACACACATATATATATATATATGCATATGTACATATATGTATGTTTGTGTATGTGTGTATGTGTGTGTGTGTGTGTGTGTGTGTGTGTGTGTGTGTGTGACTCGTTGAGAGGCAATATCGCTGCAAAGAGATATAACTTGATCTGTTATTTTTTCTTCTTGATATTTTCGAAGGTTTTATGCGCTCAGTCGACACACTGCAAGGTCATAAAGAAAAGAAGGAAGCTCTCTGTGGAGATTTTCTCAAAGACTCGACGCCTTGATACTTGGGGTTTGTTTTTTTTTTTGAAGGGGGACTTAATCTTTCTTTTTTTTTTTTGATTTTCAGAGTCACCATACTTTTGAAGATATATTGTCAACACGTTCAAATCTATAATACAATAACAGCGTTTGTGCGTTTGTATATGTGTCTATGTGTCTGTGTGTCACTGTGTCTGTCCAATAATTACGGGTCCATATATATTTACAACCCCTTCCCAACGAACAGGATGTGACACAATACACTTATATATGAAAATGGGTATATGAAATAAGAAATCAATGCACGAATCTATAATATATCTATATAGTATATACATATTTACCAACCCCCGAACGTGTAAGGTGTGACACAAGGTCAATTTCTTAAGCGGAGTTTAACAGGTTTGAATTCAGAGTTTTCCTTCTCCTACACTGGTTACCTAGCCGTCGTTAAAGAGCCCAATCCGCCCTATTTCCCGTAGCTGGAGTAAGTGTATTTGGATTCATACCTTTCCCAAAGGTATTAGCACTTTGTGAAATGCAAACAGCTTCATCTAGGATTTGAACTCGGGTCGAAGAGTCCATTCCCACGACTCTAACCATTACACTAAACACCTCCAAATTGTTCAATTACAGGTCCCATAAGTTTGTTTTAGAAAATGTTTAAATGATTTTAAAATGTAGCAGAGTCGGTAGAGCTTCCGCCTAGGAATCACAAGGTTCCTGTCTCGATACCGGCCCTCGCCAACTCAGCGTATGAGTAACACATCCTCAAGAATAACACATCCTTAAGCATAACGGTTTGCCACCCAGGGCGGACAGGTGATCCATTGGAGGGGTCTTACCCCATCTGCAGAAGTGCAAATATTTGTGTTTTAAAGCCCCAGCTGAGAGGTTCACTTAAAGTAGTAAATTGATGCTAACATATTCTTAAAACCATTAACTACAAAAGTGTAAATATAGAAGTACAATGTGGAGGTGCATCGTGTAATGGTTATCATCGTCGGAAATGGATACAAGGAGACGAGTTTAAATCTTGAACAAAGCTGTTCGCATTTCACATAGTGCTAATATCCCAGGAAAGGTATGTATCCAACTATTCTCCCTCGTGCTATGGGTAAATAGTAGGGCAGATTGGGCTCTTTAAATTTGGTTAGGCAACCTGTCTAGGAGAAGGAAAACTGAATTCAAACCTGTTAAACCCCACTTTAGAAATTGACCTTGTGTCACATCCTACCTGTGCAGAGGGTTTGGTTTGGTTTGGTTTGGTTTACGGCATACCTCAGTGGGTCATTTTATGCCAATAAAGTTTTGAAATAAATTCATTCAACTTTTATTTAACTCATAGATGGGACCCTAACAGGTTCTACCACTCCAGGTCAGAGTGGACCAGGGAGCAATCGTAATGAAGGGGTACTCTACATTCTCCAAACCTCCAAAACTAGAACCTCACCATCAGATAGAGTTTAACGTCATTCCCAGAACATGTAAACCCTCAGTAGTAGTAAAGTAGTAAAGACTGTGGTGTTGCATGTCATTGGTATCAGCCGATCAGCGAGGGAGTTTAATTTTATACCCAGGACATTAACACCCTCAGCCACCGTCTTTAGCACATATATGATAGAAAGGGTTGGGGCTTGCCATAAGGGAAATAGGTTTGGGACAATCATATAGATGCTAGGGCTTGACGTGACCAGCCGATTGATCGGACCACCCGACTAGCCTAAGTAAGGCCAAAGCAGTTTTAGATGTTATGGACTGGTCATCTACCAGGGATCCATCCTTAAGCATCTTGGGTCAACACCTAAGGTTAACATAGTGTAGTCGATGTATTCTAAAGCTCCAGCCGACAGGGTTCGCTTAAATGTAGTAAAGACTGCGGTGTTGTCTGTCATTGGTATCAGCTGATCAGCGAGGGAGCTTAACCCTTTTCAGAGGCACCATCTTCTTTAGGAGTCATAATTCTTGTAACACAATCTTCTTATTCCCATTTAACTTCACACTATACTTCCAAATTCGCACAATCATCATTATCCGGCCTGTGGTTTGAAATTGGAGTCTGGCGCCTCCCTCAGCCGGGGTTGTTGTCTCTGGGCGAGCCGTGGTTTGACAAGCAAGGCTAGTCGGGATCTTGTGACACTGAACGCCTTTCATATTGCAGAATGAAATTCAAGGAAAGCAAAAACAAAAGAAAAGAAAAAGAAAAACTAAAAAAAATACCTGGACCTTGCCAGAGAACTGAAAAAAATTACAAAAAGAAACTGTGTAAGTAAGTAAGAGTCCTTTCAACCATATAAATAACCTGAAAAATAGAAGAGGAGATTACTGGAGATTCCAGAGGAGGATTGATAGTTTCTTGACCACAGCAGTGTTGAGATCGGCTGGATTACTGTGAAGGGACCTTGAGATCTGAGGATACTCCATGTCAGGCAGAATGTGATAAATAATAAGTTGGAAATATTTAAAAAGTATCAATCGATTTAATAGAACATTCACACACACACAACACACACACACACACACACACACATATATATATATATATATATATATATATATATATAGTTTTTTCAGTAGTTAGGATCTTTTCACGTGTGGTTAATCAAGCTGATGCAGGTAGACCATAAGGAGAGCTCAATGTGCCTAATACCAGTGAGTAGAAGGACAGAGCAAGATATTTAGTAAATGAAGAAAAAACTCTAAACTTGCTTCATTACAATAATTGATTTCAACCGTATTAATACAGTATCTTCAGGTAATCACAAGAACATGACTTACGTAAGAGTCATGTTTTTGTGATTACCTGAAGATGCCGTATTAATACGGTTGAAATAAATTATTATAATGAAGCAAGTTTAGAGTTTTTCTTCATTTACTATATATATATATATATCATCATCATCATCATGTCGCGCAGTTTGCACGGATATCCATGACAATCTCTCGCCAACCTTCCCTATCATTCATCGACTCTGGGAGTTCCTCCGCGCAGCAGCCAGCATCCATACATAGTTGGTCAATGTAGGTCCTGACTGGCGGCCCACATTAGCGTGTCCATGTGCTGGCTTCCACAATAGTACGTCGCTTACGATCTCGTCCTTGTTTCTCCAGCAGTTCCTGCATGCCTAGCCCGTCTTACTCGTATGGTTTGAGATGGGGGTAGGTGGCCATACAGTTGCTTTTTGTGGGGTGCTGCTTCCACGACTTATTCAGGACCGCTCGCAGCATTCTGCAGCTCCCATCTAGCTTATTCTCAAGGCGTTTTGTTAGGGTCCAGGTGGTACAGCCATACAGCAGCACCGACACAACCACAGCCTGGAAGAATCGTCTCTTTAGTTTGTCGGGGAGATCGGATTTCCATATGACTGATAATTTGTTGGTGGCCAACCATGCCTTTCCTATTCGAGTGTTAACATCGCTTTCTGTGGATGAGATATTACTACCTAGGTATGTGAATTGTTCCACCGACTTAAGAGGCTTGCCGTC
>CM042176.1:491233-493733 GCA_023376005.1 Doryteuthis pealeii | reverse complement strand
GAGGTGACAGTTTACAATATGGATGTATTTCTGCCACGCCCTAATATTAGACTTATGACAATTCATAAAAAATGTAGAACGGATTGTCGTATCTTTTGAGCGGGTTGTCTTATCTTTGATTGTGGATAGCACAAACGGTAGAAGTAACACGGGGAGAGAAATACACCAAACAAAAACGGAGTTCTAAAGAGACACAGCATGAATAGAAGAAGAAGAAGAAGAAGAAGAAGAAGAAGAAGAAGAAGAAGAAGAAGTATTGCTGCTATAATAATAATAATAATAATAATAATAATAATAATAATAAGAAGAAGAAGAAGAAGAAGAAGAAGAAGAAGAAGAAATTTTGGTACTAAAATAATAATAAAATAATAATAATAATAATAAGAAGAAGAAGAAGAAGAAGAAGAAGAAGAAGAAGAAGAAATTTTGTACTAAAATAATAATAATAATAATAATAATAATAATAATATAATAATAATAATAATAATAAGAAGAAGAAAGAAGAAAAGAAGAAGAAGATATAATAATAATAATAATAATAATAAATAAAAGAAGAAGAAGAAGAAGAAGAAGAATTCCCGCTATAATAATAATAATAATAATAAGAAAAGAAGAAGAAGAAGAAGAAGAAGAAGAAGAAGAAGAAGAAGAATTCCCGCTATAATAATAATGATAATAATAATAATAATAAGAAGAAGAAGAAGAAGAAGAACAACAACAACAACAACAACAAGAAAAAGAAGAAGAAGTTATCCTATAATAATAATAATAATAATAATAAGAAGAAGAAGAAGAAGAAGAAGAAGAAGAAGAAGAAGAAGAAGTGATCCTATAATAATAATAATAAGAAGAATAAGAATAAGAAGAAGAAGAAGAAGAGAAGAAGAAGAAGAAGAAGAAGAAGAAGAAGATTTTTGCCTCCGAAATTCAACAATTGAACCGAAGACATTTTTAGCTTTAAGATATTATCTAAGCAACGAGTTTTGTTCTCAAAAGAATTGATGTTTACTTCATTGTATCTATTTTTGAGTGGCAATCGCCTCGATAAAACCAGGTGGTCAGATAGGGCTTTCTTTTCTTTTTTTTTGTGGGGGTGGGCCTGGGAGTATTTGCAATTAGAAATATTTCTTTCATCTTATTTTAACCTATTAGTTGTCCATACAATCTACGCCATCTGAGTTCGGTCCTTGCTGGATGCTTCATACTTGCGACCTTCTGTCACATCCTACCCGAAGCGAAAGGGTTGGGCAAATATCTACAATCTATGTCGTCCTAGTGCGATTCTCGCTGATGTCTTGTACTTGTGACCTTGTGTCACATCTTACCCAAAACGAAGGGGTTGGGCAAATATCTACAATCTATGTCGTCTTAGTGCGATTCTCGCTGATGTCTCGTACTTGTGACCTTGTGTTACATCTTACCCAAAACGAAGGGTTGGGCAAATATCTACAATCTATGTCGTCCTAGTGCGATTCTCGCTGATGCTTCGTACTTGTGACCTTGTGTCACATCTTACCCAAAACGAAGAGGTTGGGCAAATATCTACAATCTATGTCGTCCTAGTGCGATTCTCGCTGATGTCTCGTACTTGTGACCTTGTGTCACATCTTACCCAAAACGAAGGGGTTGGGCAAATATCTACAATCTATGTCGTCTTAGTGCGATTCTCGCTGATGTCTCGTACTTGTGACCTTGTGTTACATCTTACCCAAACGAAGGGTTGGGCAAATATCTACAATCTATGTCGTCCTAGTGCGATTCTCGCTGATGCTTCGTACTTGTGACCTTGTGTCACATCTTACCCAAAACGAAGAGGTTGGGCAAATATCTACAATCTATGTCGTCCTAGTGCGATTCTCGCTGATGTCTCGTACTTGTGACCTTGTGTCACATCTTACCCAAAACGAAGGGGTTGGGCAAATATCTACAATCTATGTCGTCCTAGTGCGATTCTCGCTGATGTCTCGTACTTGTGACCTTGTGTCATATCTCACCCAAAACGAAGGGGTTGGGTAAATATCTACAATCTATGTCGTCCTAGTGCGATTCTCGCTAATGCTTCGTACTTGTGACCTTGTGTCACATCCTACCGGAAGCGAACGGTTTGGTTAATTCCTTCAATCTACGTCGTCCTAGTGCGATTCTCGCCAATGTCTCATACATGTGACCGTGTGTCACATGCTACTCTAAGGGAACGGGTTGGGTAACTACCTACAATCTCTGCCATCTGAGTTTGGATGGTGGATACTGCTGGAGAAGCAGGGACGAACTCATAAGCGACGTCCTCCTGTGGAAACCAGCACAGGGACATGCAAGTGTGCGCCGTTCAGCAAAGACCTAACACACAAAACCAACCGAGTGATACCAACAAGACATTCTGAACACTACTGGAGAAGCAGGGACGAACTCATAAGCGACGTCCTTCTGTGGAAACCAGCACACAGACATGCCAGTGTGCGCCGTTCAGCAAGGACTTACATTGATCAGCTCTACGCGGATA
>CM042176.1:454512-487012 GCA_023376005.1 Doryteuthis pealeii | reverse complement strand
AAACTTCAACCGAACCCTTTATTCAATCCACGAGGTTGACTGTTCTCATGTAACCATGATTAAAAATGTTAAGCTGTGTCAAATTTTTTATTACTATCGCCCTTGCCAGATGAACCTGCATCTCAGAAAACTTCATTAAAACTGTATAACTCAACACCCATATCCGTTGCACTGTGTCCAATTGGGGAGAGAGGGGGACAAATAAAGCAGTTTGGTATAAAATAAACCGAGATGAGTAGATATGACAAACGAATAGACGTAGATAGATATGAACTGACATAGATAAGATATGAAAAAGACAAATGAATATATATATAGAATGAGATTAGATAGATAGATAGATAGATAGATATAGATAGATGGATAGGATATATCTATCTCGCTCATTTGTTCTTATCTATCAATCTATCTATATCTATTTATCTATCTATCGATCTATATAAGAATAAACTAATAGATAGATAGATATTAAAATAATGCAATAGATAGATAGATAGATAGATAGATAGATAGATAGATAGACTGATTGCTAAGAAAACACTGAGATAGATAGACATATAAATAGATACGAATAAACTGAAATAGATAGATAGATATTAACTTTCTGGAATAGATAGATCAATAGATAGATAAGAATAAACTGAGATAGATAGATAAAATAGATAGATAATAGATTATAGACAGATAGATAGATAGGTATCTATCTATCTCAGTTTATTCTTATCTATGTATCTATCTATCTAAGAAAAACTGATAGATAGATAGATAGATAGATAGATAGATAGATAGATGCTAAGAATACACTGAAATAGATAGATAGATAGATAGATAGATACGAATAAACAGATAGATAGATAGATAGATAGATAGATACGAATAAACAGATTGATAGATAGATAGATATTAGAATACTGGAATAATATTTCGATAGATAGATAGATAAGAATAAACTGAGATACATAAATAGATACATATATATCGAAAGATAGACAGATAAGAATAATTGACGTTATTTTCAACGACCCAGAATGCATCTGTACACGAACATCTGCTCATCTTCATTGATTATGCGATGAATATTTGTATCAGAGTTTTGATTGGTTGCCGTTCATTAAACTCATCCAACCCCACACACACACACACACTAACCCCACCCACACCCAAACATACACGTAAGCGTGAGCGTGACAGATTAATATGCTGTGACGACTCAGTGACTTACATTGCCGCACCGGTTTCAAAACTGGATAAAGCCTCAGATCTTAAGCCAATTCTGAATTATTCATTGTTCAATTGAAACAGATTAGCGTTATCGCTTCCGCGCACTCACCACCTTTCTCTATCTTTCTCCTACTCTCTTCTCTCTTTCTACTTCTTGCTAATTTTTCTGTGTAGCATGTTCTTTTCTTCCCTTTTTTCTTTCTTTGTAATAAAAACGGATTGGTCATTATTTAGCTGAGTGACGACACTCATAAGAAATAAGAATTCGACAGGTTAAATAAAGACTAACCCTAACCCTAACCCTAAATCTAATCCTAACCCTAACACTAACCCCAACTCCAACCCTAACCCTAACCCTATATTATCTAATTAAAATATTTATGAATAAAATCTATAACATATATAAAGAACAGTTGTCTGTATATGATGTCCAGAGTAACTTCGAAAAAAAATGATTAACGACAAAGTAAATATTATGTATAGATTTATTCATAAATACATTTATAGATAAATATATAGGTTAGGTTTTGGAGTTGGAGTTAGTAGTTAGGTTAGATTAGATTTAGGTTAGGGTTAGGGTAGTCTTTATTTAAACCTGTCGAATCTTATTTATGAGTGTCGTCACCTCAGCTAAATAATAGACCAATCCGTTTTTATTACAAAGAAAGAAAAAAGGGAAGAAAAAAACATGCTACACAGAAAAAATATAGCAAGAAAGTAAGAAAGAGAGAAGAGAGTAGGAGAAAAGATAGAGAAAGGTTGAGTGCGCGGAAGCGATAACGCAATCTGTTTCAATTGAACAATGAATAATTCAGAATTGGCCTTAAGATCCTGAGCTTTATCCAGTTTTGAAACCGGTGCGGCAAGTAAGTCACTGAGTCGTCACAGCATATTAATCTGTCACGCTCACGCTTACGTGTATTTTGGGTGTGTGGTGGTTAGTGTGTGTGTGTGTGGGTTGGATGAGTTTAATGAACGGCAACCAATCAAAACTCTGATACAAATATTCATCGCATAATCAATGAAGATGAGCAGATGTTCGTGTACAGATGCATTCTGGGTCGTTGAAAATAACGTCAATTATTCTTATCTGTCTATCTTTCGATATATATGTATCTATTTATGTATCTCAGTTTATCTTATCTATCTATCTATCGAAAATTTATTCCAGTATTCTAATATCTATCTATCTATCAATCTGTTTATTCGTATCTATCTATCTATCTATCTATCTATCTTTTATTCTATCTATCTATCTATCTATCTATTCAGTGTATTCTTAGCAATCTATCTATCTATCTATCTATCTATCTATCTATCTATCAGTTTATTCTTAGATAGATAGATACATAGATAAGAATAAACTGAGATAGATAGATACCTATCTATCTATCTGTCTATAAATCTATCTATCTATCTATTTATCTATCTATCTCAGTTTATTCTTATCTATCTATTGATCTATCTATTCCAGAAAGTTAATATCTATCTATCTATTTCAGTTTATTCGTATCTATTTATATGTCTATCTATCTCAGTGTTTTCTTAGCAATCAGTCTATCTATCTATCTATCTATCTATCTATCTATCTATCTATTGCATTATTTTAATATCTATCTATCTATTAGTTTATTCTTATATAGATCGATAGATAGATAAATAGATATAGATAGATTGATAGATAAGAACAAACTGAGCGAGATAGATATATACCTATCCATCTATCTATATCTATATCTATCTATCTATCTATCTCATTCTATATATATATATCATTTGTCTTTCATATCTTATCTATGTCAGTTCATATCTATCTACGTCTATTCGTTTCCATATCTACTCATCTCGGTTTATTTATACCAAACTGCCTTATTTGTCCCCCCTCTCTCCCCAATTGGACACAGTGCAACGGATATGGGTGTTGTTAATACAGTTTTAAATGACAGTTATCTCTGAGCTGCAGGTTCAATCCTGGCCAAGGCATAGAACATAAAATAATTGACACAGCTTAAACATTTTTATCCAATCATGTTACCATGAGAACAGTCAACCCTCGTGGATTGAATAAAGGTTCGGTTGAAGTTCTGTGAAGGCTCACGATCATGACATGAAGGCTCCCGAGTTCGAGATGGTGTCTGCGTTCGACAAGAAACACCTGAAGAAGCCGAGGCACATTGGCCAAAAGGTTGAAGACCATAGTTCGAATAATCCCAATAATATAAATTATCAAACCTTATCTCAAAAGTTCAGAGAAGAAGAAAAAGAGAACTTGTCAACTGGTAGATTTGCAATTCCAGAAGAAAAGACTAACAAATACCTGGACCTTGCTAGAGAATTGAAAAAAAAAAAACTCAGGAATATAAGGGTGAAAATAATACCAGTTATAGTTATGCACGTCGAATATATTCAATTACACGGATATTTTTACTGTGACCCTGGTTTCATGCCGGTACATATGACAAAAACTCAAATTCCTGTCTTAATTATTTAAAGTGATAACAAATATTAACTTAATTTATTTTCTTTTTTACCCCTAAAGAGTAACAATTAAAAAGAGCTAAGTATTAAACTTGTGTCCTTATTTATTTAACTCTACCGGCTGAGGATGTAGAAATACAACGACAGCACCTTTGCTGTTTAGTAATTTTCTGTACATAGTGTATTTAAGTTTTTGTTATTGATTTCTAAGAAGAAACTGTTTTAAAATCTTAATAACGTGTTTATTAGTACGTAATTTTCTTCACACAAAGTGCCCGTTTTCGTCAAATTTCTGGCAGAAATTCATGTTTAAAATTAAAATGTATCAAAAATTAATTACATATGTAATATCATTTTGCTTTTTTTTTTTTTTTTACTGATGCTCATTATGTTACTACTTTTCGACTAAGACAAAAATTTGACCCTTAAATAATCGATTAAATAAAAATAAATTAAAGTGAAAATTGGCGCTTTTGGCGTATTATTGATACCTAATAAAAATACATATTAGTATAATAAAATATTTTCCTAAAATCATGTGCTAAAATTATATGCTTAGAATAAAATTATTTTAGAAAAAAAATCGTCTTTCTTTTTTGTGCAATAAGTGTCGGGTGGGTCTGTTTTTAACGGCAAGTTCAAAACCTGTGCAAACGAGGTTGGGATGGAAGTGTCTTTTAACGTAGTTTTGTTTATTTTAGAATTCTTTTTTTTACAGTAAGAATCTTTGCGAGGCCTATAGATGTATTGGTGTGGGTCGGCTGTCTTGATGCCAGTTCAAAGGGCCAACGAGGCTAGTGTTGAAAGGTCTGTTAACGGTAGTTTTTTTTTCTTTGAAAGTTTAAAAATTAAACTCGTGTCGACGGTAGTGGAATGAGGGTGAAAGTGTCTGCATACGGTAATCATTGAATTATTCACCTTCTTAGTAAAAAAACAAAACCCAAATTTAGTTTGTTTCTTAGTTATGAGTATTTTAATCTGTATTCAAGATTTCGAGTGACAATCTTCTTTCTGAATTCTAAGTCGACACATAACATACCAAACTTTTCTTATATATATATATATATATATATATATATATATATATATATATATATAATATCATCCACAGACGAATATATATATATATATATATATATGTATATATATAATATAAAAGTCAACGGTGCCATATATATATATACACACACACACACACACACACACATATATATATATATATGTATATATATTGTCTTTTGTATAGTCCACTTATGCTCCTTGTTTGTATATCTTGATGAGTCTAAATTTTCAGTGTATATATAAGCTATCTGTATGGTATATATATATATATAATATATATATTATATATATATTATATATAATATAATATGTCTTGTGGTCCTGTGTCTGGTGCCCTGTGTTTTTTTCCTGCCCATGTATACTAATATATTTTTTAGAAATTTCAGTGCGAAGTAAATAAGTAAATGTAAATAAATGAGAAAGCTGAGTTGAATGTTTACGCGGCCTAACTTCCATTCCCAATTTTCATCGCAAACATTTCGAATATATAATATATATATATATATATAATAATATATATATAAAGGTTGGGTAAACAGCGAAAAAGAACAAGCAAAACTAAAGCCAAAATAAATATCTTTCATGCCATGGCGACTGGCATTTTTAATCAAGATTAGAATAGTGGGCTTGGTCACAACATCCACTCCGGCCATTAATAGCATTTGCCGTTCAGGTTCTCACTCTAACAGCATTTAGGAACAGAGATAAGTTTTTAATATACATGGAAACGACCGGCCGTCCGTTCGCTCATTTTTTTAAGTAATCAGCGAGGAATCGCGTATATAAACAACAAATATATTTAAACAGGGTGTACATCAAACGCGACTAAAAAACGTAAATATTGAAATGAATGGATGGATATATTAATATCTAAGTGAATTCCTAGCAATCCAAAGTACATTATGTTCTTGTCGGTTGGGGCCTAATAGAAATACACTGAGTGGGCAGAAAGTGGTCTGAAATATGGTAATAGAAAACAACAACAACAAACAACAACAAAACAAACAACAATCTTCTATTAACAAAGGAAATCCGTTTTGAAGCAGGAGCGGGACATTCATTTGAAAAAGTGAATCTAACGATCCCGAAAAAAATTTATGATAACAAAATAATAAGAAAAATAAGTGATCCAAGTACTCTATAACACCGATTTTCCTTCAATTTTATGTCTTAAATGCTTTCCAAATAATAACGCCCCAACTTCAAAAACATAAAAAATAAAAAAAGGCATAAAAAATACATACCAGAGAAGCATATGAGACCAGCTAAAAATACAAACATGAAACCTCTATTAATATAGCAGAATTCGCTCCGGTTTTTGTCTGTACGCAAAAAATTAAACGTCATTCTTACGTCAAACAAGTCCAAACACAAAAAATCGGGTCAAACATCGAATAAAATAACACTCAAATTTGAAACAAATGCCTACAATTAAGACAGTCCTCATTGTTTTTTTAAAACAAGTTTTTTATAAATACATGATGTAATTAAAATATATCCTATATATAGTTTGTTTTATTTTTAATAACATATTAAGATGGGTTGTCAGCGTTCGACACAGAAACATGAAGAAGGCCAGAGGGCGGCAATTGGCCAAAAAGTTTTGTGTAGATAACTATAAAGTTGAAAAAGACCATATTTTGAATAAATTCCCAAAACAAATAATAAATCATCGACCCTCACATTCTCAAAAAGTTCAAGAGAAAAAAAGAAAAAGAGACCTTGTTCACTGGTAAAGATTTGCAGTTCCAGCAGATCAACAGGGTGAACATGAAAGAAAAATGAAAAAGATAGAAAAAAAATACCTGGAAATATAGGGTGAAAGTGATACCAAGTTGTAGTTAGTGCAGCTTGGAAAATATTTTAAATTACACGGAATTTTTAACCTGCGACCTTGGGTTTTTCATGCTTTCCTTCTGGGCATTCATCAAAAGAACAGGTCAATATAGCTCAGCCGGTTGAGTGTTCGGCTGGGAACCTCAAGGTTTCCTTGGTTTCGATACCGCGGCCCGTCGCCAAACTCAGGCGTATGAGTAGTAACGGGGATATGGTTGCGGTACAGTGAGGAGCCGGTTTGGTGGTAATGGCGGCTCCGCTTCAAAGAAACACTGAACAATATCCTTGATCTAAGCCACTAGTGAAAAGAAAGTAATAGACTCACTCGCTGTCTGGACTTTGATACCTTGAACTTTAAGGCTAATCCCCGACGACTTTAATTAATTGTTAAAAATAGTAGCTCTATCAATAGAATATTGAGCAACTTCTAAAATACGTAAATATTTTTGGCCCTCTTTTCTATACTCACTCAGTGGGAAGTGGGCATATTATGATAATAAGGATTGAGGGCTTGCCATAAAGGGCAAAATACGGTTTGGGGACAATCTGTAAACACAAATAGGATGTAGAAAATGCGAAAGAATATTAGGTGAAGGTTAAAGATGGAATTTTTTTTGGAATGAGTCAGCAACAACGCCAGATGTTGATAAATCTTAACTGGTTCAAGAGATGTCCAAAGTTGGCGGAAGTGTAGAAGAAGTGGACAGTGAGAGAAGGTCAGTTTTGAAGCAAGGGCCAGTGGAATGGGTCAGACGTAAAAATCTTGTAACCCAAGGCAAATTTTTTGTACTTGTGGAAAATAAAGATAACTCAACGAGAAAGAAAAACAAAAAACACAGGGCAGTACGGTCGGGAAAAGTCTCTGTTAACAAAATAGGATGTAGAAAAGCCAAAGAAAAATGCAAAAGATTTAGGTGAAGGTAAGAATGGAAATTTTTTTTTTTGGATGAGTCAGCAAAACGCCACATGTCCCGATAATCTTACTGGGTCAAAGAGATGTCAGGTGGCGAAGTGTGGAAAGAGTGGCAGTGAGAGTAGGTTCAGTTTTTTGAACAAGGCAAGTGGGAAATGGGTTCAGACGTAAGTCTTGTAACCGCAAGAGGCCATTTGTACTTGTGGAAAAATAAAAGATAACTCACGAGAAAAGAAAACAACAAACAAGCAAAAACAAGACGTCCCCTTGTGTTATTAATTAAAAAACTATAAATTGACACAAGGGCAAGAATATCCTCCAACAAACAATTTTTTTGAAGAGGGTAAAATCACCCTAAATGGAACGCAACGGTGGTTTGCTAATGGGTGGCGACGGCCGTGAAATTGCCCTTAAAAGAGCGGAAATCCTGGTGGCTGAACGCAGTTTTTTCATCATTTGCAACACTGAGCATATTGACGCTTAGGCTGACGAGCGGTCGGAGGGCCCTCTCTGAAAATCAAATCGGGCGCTCACATCAACCTCGTAACACTATATTATTTGTTCGCCAAACCATTAATTTTCCCCTTATGAGTAAATCCCAAATCCTTTTTTTCATATACAAGGTGTGTTCAAAAAAGTATCGAGATTTTTTCGCTACTTTTTGACACCATCTTGTATTTTGAAAAAATGAACGTTCAATTCATTCTTCAATTTTTTTATCTCGGTAAATACAGCTTAAACTTGGTACGTTTTTTTGACACAGAGAGCTTTGTTGTTCCCAGGCTCAAGTAAGCAAAGAATGCAGCCCATTCAACAACAATTTTAAAAAATTAAAAAATAACACCTTAATTCTAAACAGGCTTTGGGCATTTTTAACGTGGGCAGTGGTTAGGCAACCTAGTTTCCTCTGAACCATTTGTTTAGTGAGTTTTGATTCCTATTGGTGCTCCCTTATTCTGGCCTTGTGCGTTTAATCTAAGCTAAGTTGGAATAATATTTTAAGTAATACCAACTATATTCCATCTGGTCTCCTTACGGTGGTGGTGATAGTTAGCAAACTAGATTTCGGCATGACCAATTTTTAGTGCGTTTCGATTCTTATTGGGTGCTCATGCTTCTGGCCCTTGTTGCCACAATCTAAGCTAAGCTTAATAAATTAAATATACCAACTTATTCCTTGGAACACCTCAAAATGTGGTAAATAATAAGTAGCAAGCTAAGGTTCGCTGTCCATTAGGTTAGTGAGTTAGATTCTCATTGGGCGCCCAATAATTCTGGTCTTGTGCCACATCTAAGCTAAGCTTAGTGAAAATAACTGGGTACCGTCACAACGATGCAATGTTTCGCAAATGTTAGAATTCGCAAGACCATTGTTAGGGCGAGTTTTTTCGATTCTCAATTGTGCCGCCACCCATACTTCTGGCCTTTTTGTGCCATATCTAAGCTAAAGTTTTAGTAAAATAACTGCGTAAATATCACAAATGGTGGGCAATGGTTAGGTCAAGCTAGATTGTCTGACGCATTGGTTTAGTTTGAGTTGCGATCCACATTGGACCGCTCTTTTACTTCTTGTGCCTTGTGCCATCACATCTAAGCTAAGCTTTAAGTAATACGCAGCTTTTGATTAATAACCCTGGTAATATTAATAGGTGTCCGCAATGGGAATGGATACCGGGGGGGGGGGGCCTCAATTTTCTCTAATTTTTCCCGCTTTATGGGAGATGGCCAAATAAATGCTAACACGAAACGTAAGTACAAGATTAAGGTAAAAAATCTAGAATAACTATGAAGTAGAAATTAACCTCGAGATAGGTGTGAAGCAAGCTTTTAGTAACAATTGTCGAATTTTGTTGTAACTTCTATAAGGTTTTGTTTACAATGTAGAATAAGAAGGAAATCACAAAAACATAACTTAAATGAAGGCGAAATAATTGGAATAACAACAAATGGAATTTCATGCCTCGGAAATTGTAAAATAAACTGTAAACCACCCCAACGGTCCCTACCCAGTTCAAAGGTAACGAGTTTCGAAACCTGGTTTAAAAGCTGATATTTCGGACAAGCTGATTTTCAAGGGAAGAAATGTAACAGAAAATTCGTAGCGGAACAAAGCAAAAATGAATAATAGATATCTTAAATATTAAATACTTGTGTTTTTTCCTTAAAATGTAGCGAAAACCGTTAATCATTCTTTGCAATAACCCTCTTTGTTTAGTCATCCAAGTTTTGAAATGGCAAAAGTAAAATAACCTGATTATCTTGGTGTTTTGCTTATCCGCCGATTCCTTCTTTCCCTTACGGGTGGTCCGTCACCTTAGCTAAATAATTGACACATTGGCAATATTATTACAAAGAAAAAGAAAGGGAAGAACAGGAACAACTTACATAAGAAAAAAAATGATAAAAGAAAAATGAAAGTAGGAAGAAAAAATAAGAGAGGGTTTGAAGTCCCGTGGAAGCGATAACGCTAAATCTTTGTTTCAATCGAAACATAATGAAAAGATGAAAAAAGAGTGAGAGGGAGTTTAAAAATCACAAGAATTGTTATAATTTTTTTTAAAAATATAATTAGAAAGTATGAACAATAAGCTTATTCTTAAGTAAACATATCAAACGCTGTAATATTTTTAAATTATCATAGCTGTGAATAATAATTTCGCACAGGTCCCTTCTAATTTGTAATAATTTTAATCAACTGTTTGTTTACATGTAGATAAGAAGGAATCACAAAAATTACTTTATAAGCGAAATGATTAAATTGCAAAAAATAAATGGATCCTGCTTCGGAATTAGGAAATACACTGTAAATCCCTTTCCCCGAACGTCTAACCCCATCAAAGGTAACGAGTTTTCGAACCCGGTTAAAAGCAAGTGATGTCCGGAAAGCTGATTTTCAAAGGGGATGAATGTACATGATTCCATAACGGAAACAATGGCAAAATAATAAAAGAGAATCTATGTAATTATTACTTCGTGACGCCTATTATAAATCTTGTAACAGCCATCTGGTTTAAAAATGAGACGCGTCAAATCGGTCCGAAGATGAAATAGTGTGGGTTCCCAACTAAATAAATCGACGATTGGCATTTTATTAAAAATAAAAAGAAAGGGGAGAAAAGGACAAGCTACAAAATAGAAAAATATGATAAAGAAAAAAAAGAGAGTCAGGAGAAAAATAGAGAGGTGGCCTGGGTGCGCGGAAGCGAATAATGGCAAAATCTGTTTCCAATCCGAACATGCATGAAAAAGATGAAAGAATGAGAGTGTGAGTTTAAATATATAAGATGTAAGTGTAGATACGCTTTTTTATATACTGAAGTAATACACCAATAGCTCTTTTAAGTAAACGTTGTAATAATCAAATTAAAATCAATAACTAATGGTAATATTCCCGAGCCTGCTAGTTTTTGGGTATAACTCTTACGGAAGTTAGCTTGAGCCAGATCGTCGATAGACGTTGGATTGTATGTTGTTCTGATGAGCCCACACGGGACAGTCATGATGGAGATCACAAAATTAATATATCCGCTCACAATTGCCCCCGAGATGAGTCAGAAGATTCTACACACTAGACGCGAATGCCCAACTTGCTGAGGTTGATGCCGTACGGCGCTCCTGACACACGTCTCCCACTCTCCACTAACGTAATAGTTGCAGTTATCGAGTTTCGGTTAAAAAGCTGAGAATTCCCTGAAAAGCTGTTTTCAAGGGGGTGACGCACAGAAAAAATTCGTAACGGAACAAGCAAAATGAATAAAAAAGAGAATTCCCTGTAAATATTAAATAACTTGTTTGTTCCTTAAAAGTAATGACTGTTTAATCATCTTGGCAATACCCTGGTGTTTTAAAATTGAATGGCCGTCCCAAAATCATCCAAGAATGAAAATGCATAAAATAAAATCCTGGATTATTCTGGTGTTGCTTAATCCACCGCAATTCTTTATTTCTTACGGGTGTCGTCACTTAGCTTAAATAATTGGATCATCAATATTTAATATAAAGAAAAGAAGGAAGAAAATGACAAGCTACTACAGAAAAAAATTTGATAAAGAAATACGAGTAGGAGAAAAAATAGAGAGGGGTTGAGTTTTCCGTGAAGCGATAATGCTAATTTCTGCTTCTTCAATCGAACATGATGAGAAGATGGAAAAGAGTGAGAGGGGTTAAAATCAAGATTTATTATACTCATTTAATATATTGAAAGTATAAAACCAATAAGCTCCTTAGAGTAAAACATAAATCAAGACTTGTAAATAATCAAATATACCTTGCTAATAGTATGTAACCACGGAAAAGGCCGCGTGGTCTAATTGGTTAAGAAGTCGTAGAATGGGACTCGTCCAAACGCGAAGTTCAAATTCCTGGGACGATGCTGTTTGGCATTTTCGCGAGCATGTATATATGCATGGCGCTCACTTCGCAACAGTCATACGGGTAATGAGTATAAATCGTACTAGCACGCCTCACTCACAAGTAGACTCAACTGATTTCAGGTATTCCCACTGTGAGTAGGGTAGAACTGGACTCTTTAACACATATAGAGTTATTATCTGCCATGATCGCGTCAGACAGAGAAGAGAGAGCAGAATTATCTCCAGACATATACGATGAGTAAGTGTGGTGACGTGATCGCAAGACCGCTTAAGAAAATTGGACCTTGTGTCGCATCCTGCTCGTGTGGAGGGGGTTTTTGGTAAAAATATATAATTATGTACACCCCCACCTCTAGCTCAATTCAAAGGTAACGAGTTTCGAGCCGGTTAAAAAGGCCTGAAGATTCTTGAAATGATGATTTTCAAGGGGAATGAACGTCAGAAAATTCGTTACGGAACAAGCAAAATGGAAAATAAAAGAGGATCTATGTAATAATACTCGTGTTCCTTATAGTAAACGTACCGGTTAATCAATCTTTGCCCAATACCCTCCTGTTTAAAGAATGAGAACCAGTCCAAATCAATACAGAAATGAAATGCCAAAAATATAAATCCCTGAGTTTCTGGTGTTTGCTTATCGCCCAAAATTCTTATTTCTTTATGAGGCATTTACTGTCACATCAGCCAAATAAATACGAACCCATTCCGTTTTTTATATTAATAAAAGAAAAGAAGGGACAGAAAAAAGGACATCATCAAGAAAAAAAAAAAATAATTAAAAAAGAAAGTAGAGTGGGGAAAATATGGGAGAAGGGAAAAGCGATAAACGCTAATCCGTGTCATCGAAACATAATCCAAAGAGAGATGTAGAAAGAGAGAGAGAAGAGAGAGAGAGGAAAGAGAGAGAAGAGAAGAGAGGAGAAGAGAGTAAGAGAGAATTTTTTCAGACTGAAAATGTTCGCTCAAAAATTCCCTTATTGTGATATACGAAAGCACGTTGTAAACACTCCGGTCTTCTTCTGGTGGTATATTGTCCGTCGAGCATAGCAATAATTTCTTTTTTTTCCCCCTCGATAGCACCTAGGATTAACAATAGATATAACGTTTTAATGCAAGTTCGATTAGAAATGTCAATAGAAATGATATAACTTAATGAAACAATACAAGCTGGCGCAACATAAAATACCTCCGCAAACATTTTTGATTGCGCAACTTGTGTGGGTTTTCAAGATTATTAATAGGCAATGTTAGTGATGGTAGGTCTGGTCGGATTTTACGGGCATGTCAAACTCTTGTTGGGTTTAATTTATGTCGAAGACGTTTTTTAATTTATTCATTTCCTTGTTGGATTCTTTATTATTATTTAAACTTAATTTTTTTAACACATTTTATCATCGTATTTTAACCAATGGTTCTTTTATTCCACCGAAATTCTTATTTCTTATATGTGTGGCGTCCATAAAGAAAAAGAAAGCAGAGGAAAAAGGATCCATTCCCTACACAGAAACATATGGTTAAAAAAAAAGAAAGGGAGTGGGGGAAATATAGAGAGGGGTGAGCGGTGGCCGGAAATACGCTATATGATGTAAGCGGACATAATCAAAGGAGTGGAGAGAGCGAGAGTGAGAAACGAGAGAGAGAGAAGAGGAGAGAAGAAGAGAGAGAGAGAGAGAGAGAGAGAAGGAGAGAGAGAGCAGTTTTTTAATGCAGTTTTTCGATAATAAAGAAATCAACAATAGAAATGATATAGTTTTATGAAAAATACAAGCCTGCCAACATAAATGTGGCGTTTCAAATTATCAATAGGTGTATTAATGGTAAGTTGGTCGATTTTTTAAACGGCATGTCAACTCTTTGGTGGGTTATTTTTATGTCGAAGAGGTTTTTTTTTTAATTTAATTCATTCTTGTTTGGATCTTATTTATTTTTAACTCAATTTTTAAACTCATTTTTTTATCCTGTAATTAATCCATAGATGGGACTCTAACCGGTACAAAGGTGGAAACCTTTGGGAAGTAAAATGGTCTCAGATTTCAACCAGAATCGAAAACTTCAACCCTGTAAATTTTTTCTCTATCAACAAGAATTAAAGATATATAGATTAGAATATAAACATTCATCCGAATATGTACGTGTAGCTTCGCGCGGCGCGCAGCACAACACACATACACGCATAATAATATATAATAATATATTATATTATGTAGAGGAGAGAAGAAGAGAGAGAGAGATTGTTGGTAGATACATAGAAGAGAGAGAGGAGAAGAAGAGAAGAGAAGAGGAGAGAAGAGAAAGAGAGAGAGGAGAGAGAGGACCGGGAGAGTAGAAGAGATATGTTCAGATTTATTTTGAAATAAAATCAGACTGAAAATAGGCGGGTACATATATGCCCCATAAAAATAATATATTTCCTTTCTTGAAGTAGTAAATGAAATTTTAGTATCTATCTAAATTCTATGCTATCTATCTCAGTATGTTCCTGTCCTGTCTATCTATCTAATCTATTTATATGTTTAATTCTGTGGCATATCTCTTCAATCCAATAATCAAAATCTGTTGAACCTTTTGTCAAGCATTAACAATATATTTTTAATAGCAATATGTTTTATCTATCTATCTATCTATATCTATCTATCTATTCTTCAGGTGTTTCATATCCCTATCAGTTCTGTTTTAATAATCTATCTATCTTATCCTTATCTTATTTATCTATCTAATCTATCTATTCTATCAATCTCATTCTGTTTCAACAACATATCTATCTATCTATCTATCTCATTCTTGTTTCAACACCTATTTTATCTATCTATCGTATGCATTCTTTTTCAAATCTTATCAAATCTATCAACAGAAATAAGATATATAGATAGGGAACAACATCGACAATGTATCCACAAACACACACCACGAACATCACACAACAACACACACATACACACCAACGTCACACAAAATATAATTAGTATATGTAGAAGAGATAGATAGATAAAGAATAGATAAGAAGTGTGAAAGAGAGCAGAGGTAAGATTAGATAGATGCAAAAGAGCCGAGAAGCAGAACATAGAAAAGAAAGAAGAAGAGAGAGGAGAGAGAGAAGAAGAGAGAGAGAGAGAGGGTGGGGAGAAGAGAGAGAAATGGGGAAGTGGGGAGGGAGGAAGATACAACAACATAGTACGAAAGAGAGAGAATATAGAGAAAAGATTTTGAATAAAAAAACAGGCAGAAAATAGGCCAATAAATTTAATACAATAAACATAACAATACATATAAATATTAATATAATAATATATAATATGGCCCACAAATGAAAGACATATAGATTTTTTCCACGAGAATTAAACTCCTATTAAATTGAGAGAAAATTGTTATGGGGGAGTGAGGGGGAGTTTTAAAGAAGCAATGGGGTTTGCAATTTTCCTTGTAAAGGCAACTTTTCAGAAATTGAATGGTCGGCCGACAGGCTTGGAATTTCGCTAAATGTTTTTGTTCTCTCTTTTGGCTCCTCATCTCCTTCCTGACACTTTAAGCGGCCCATACAATTCTCATCAAAGAAATAACGCAAGTGCTTGTTCCACTACGCTCCGGCCATTAGCTGGCTATTTGCAATCGGGGCCCTATCTAACTCTTAAATCTAACACATTTAAAAGAAGGAAAGAGAAGTTAATAATCCGTCGAGCCGGCGTCGCGGCTTCGTTTTTTTAGCGTAAATCAGCAAAGAAAACCGTACAATAATGAACAGTATACAGTCAACCACACACAACACACAAACACACAACACACACAGCACAACACACAAACAACACAACACACACAACAACACACCACACACACAAACACACAATAACATATATAATACTGTTGGTGCTGTTGGTGGTGTGTCCTGTGGTGGTAATAAATTGTCAACCCCTCACAATCACAGGTAAAAACCAACCAACACACATGAACATATATATATATATGTAATAATATAGTAATCCACAGATTACCGTGCTTCATCGTAAAAATATATATTATATTATAGTCACACAGCTTGATTACATACACACACTACACACAAAACAGCACACAAACACAAATATATATATATATAATATAATATATTATATATATATTCAACAGACAAATACACAGCATATATATATAACATAGACATCAACAGATACAGTGTTTTCGACGTTTTCCCTTCATATAATTTAACACAACAACACACACACCACACCACACACACACAAACACACACACACGCACAACACACACAATATATATATATATGTTAAAATATAACTCTGACTTGAACCACAAATCGGTTCAGTTTTTCGATTCCGGCCTGAAAAAGGTTTCAGCAGCGGTCTAAAGCCGCACTGATTAAGACGTGGAATTACAATCTGAAAAGCGAAAAGATGAATGCGGAACGAAACAATATAATACAATGGCAACACACAGCACACCACAAAAACAACAACACAACACACACACAAACACAAAACACAACAAACACACAACAAATATTATTATATATAAATATAATATGTGTTGGTGTGTGTGTGGTGGTTGGTGTGGTTAAAACGATTATTGCCATATTTTTAAAGCTAATTGGTTTGATAATTTTGCAAATTGGCGAAGAAAACTGACATAACTAAGATAATAATGTATATCATCCACTCCCATATGGGTTTTTCTTCAAGTACGCTGCCAATTTATTTTCAATAAAATTATGGTCTTAAAAAGTCCCCCATATGTGTGTATATATACACATAGCATATACATATGGGTGGAAAATAAATTTTATGACGTGTATTTAAAAAAACCTTTTTTTCATTATTATATATAATATAATATAATATAATATATATATTTTCTCACACCACACAAAACACACACACACAACACAAGCGTAAGGAGTAAAATGTTTCGATGTCAATCTTTTCAAAACGTTTTATCCAGCGTTTTCATAAATTTTCGACAATTCTTTAAGACCTTCTTAATTTCCATTTAAACAACAATTTTAAACAAACTGATCAAACAAAAAAGCTACCACAGTCCTTCCTCATTAAATGTGGAAAGTAAATTTTCCTTTTTTCCTTTATCAACAAAAAAGCCCTGAAGAAAGAATCCTCCTAAACGAGATTGAAAACCTGCAAGCGTTGGGCATTGAAAATACAATAATCACTTATTTTATTTGATTTGTGTTTTTTTTTTTCCAACATTTTTTACACTAATATTCATAACATGTCGGAAATTCAGCTTCCCATTTTTCTCTCATGCACCGAACAACACAAACACAACAAACCACACACATATATATATATATATAAATATATATATAGTATATATATATATATATAAAAAACTTTGTTGTGTTGTGTGGTGTGTGTGGGTGCGCGGCAAATATGGGTGTGTTGTGTCTATTGGGACGATAATAAATAAAGCAATTACTAGTAAAACAGTGGCAACCTAAAAAATTCATGCTAGAAAATATAAGCCTCATTTACTTAATTAAATATAATCAAGTTATTGTACTAGGCGATTTTTTCGTGTGTCGTCTTATATTCGTCCGTTTTTAAGGATAATAAAAAATACAGTATTTCCTTTCAAAATCTGGACGTCTTTTTCAGTTATTAATCCAGAGGCGACAATAAAAATTCCTATTACTAAAACAAACCAAAAAATGCCATTCTCATTTAGAGAGAGGAATCTTCCTCAAGTGGTAACTCGAATAATTCAATAACTAAATTCATAGAAAGGACAATGTTAAAATCAAGCTGCGGCAAGACACAAACGGGCATAAGAGGCATTGGTCGTGAGAAAGCGGACCGCGGCTTGGCCGAAAGTTTCAACTCTTTATCACGGCGCGATTAAAACGTATATAAATTTAGCAAATTACCAATTTTTACATTTTAACCTGCCCATTTTTTTATTTAAAAATGTTTGGGACCATATGACCTTTAAGGCCCCCTTTACCTTTGGCTGAATTCACAAGTTACAATTTTTTCATTTTACACGGTCCAACATCGGTTGTTTGTTAACAGACGAAAATTTATGATGGTTTTTTTAAATATTATACGAAATTAAACCCGCTAACCCTAACCCTATCATAACCCTAACACTCTATCCTATCCTAACCCTAACCCCTAAGAGAGAGAAAATCTTTAAATTTCTTTTCTTTTTATTCATTTTCTTTTTTTTTTGGGGGGGGGGCGGTAAAACTTTGTAAATGTGTTTGTTAACACATTTCAAAAAATGAACCATTTACATAAAATGTGAATTTCTTCTGGGAGATTCTGGAGATGGTGGAGTCCGCCTTCATGCCATTACTCCCGGAGTGGTGATACTTTGCTATGGTTCCGCATGTTTTGGGTTAATCTAATAACAAAAAATATATAAGGGCAGTTGTGTGTATATGTATGTCCTGGAGGAACTTCGAAAATAATACAGTTAACTACAATTTAAATATATATATACATTTAAACATAAACCAGGGCTTTGGTTTTTTGAAGGGCAAAAATAATGAAGATTTTTCTTTTATATTTGGGGAAGATATTTCAAAATTTAAATTTGTAATAGTAACAGAAGGTAATTGAAATAATGAGTTGAATTGATTTGAATTAAATCGGCCTCATTTATATTGGTATTTTTTTTTAAAATTGTAATTAATTGAAATTAAAATTTTCTTAACTATATTGGTTAATATATTTTACTGGGAAATTTTTTTTATGGGGCATCCAAGTGGAAGATTTAAACTTGTGAATAAGAATAATAAACCTGCCGAGACTAACTTTCCAAAAAAAAATCTCCCTCAACCCAGGGCTGACGCCCGGTTTTAATGCCCACTGCTAGGTACGTAAATAAAAATGAGTTTAAAAAATTTGAAGTTTTAAAAATCCCAACACGAATAAATAAAATAAAAACATCTTCGTCATAAAATAACCAATCAAAGTTAACATGCCGTAAAATCCGACCAACCCACTATTACATGTACCTATGTCCAATTTGAAACCACAATGGTGACTGTTTTAAAAGGATATTGTCTCATCAATATCCTTTCTAATTGCAATTTCTATAACGAACTGAATAAAACTTATATTTATTGTTGATCGAGGTGTAACGAGACAAAAAATATAAGAATACGAAATCATGTGTTATGAGAATTATATAAGCAGAAAGAAGCTGTCAGTAACTAGGAATCGTTGACAATCATGTCAACTTTATTTCTACTTAGACATGGTTTATCCACGATATTGAGCACTATTTACTTATAGATATAGCACAGGATATAGATAATAATATAGATATTATATTTAATAAAATTTTTTGGTGATGAAACACAGTGCTCAACCACAAATTTGTAAGGAGCTTTATTTATTTAGATAAAGATAACAGCAAGCATGTCTTCGCATAAACACCAGAAGAATTATTAGTAGCCTGATGATGGAAAATAGCTGAAACCTGGGTAGTTGCCTATGGAAAACAATTATATTTAAAAAATTCAGTATATATATATATAATATATATATATATATATAAATATCTATATATATATACTAGCTAAGTACCCGGTCTATGACCGGGACTAAAAAATAAGGGAACACCAGAGAGTATTTTCACCAAACATATTTACATCCAAGGGTAAATAGTTTTATGGAAATTTTCGTGAAAATCGGACCATTAATTGATTTTTTCATAGAAATTAAAAAACAAACTTCTTGTCAACTAACTTTGTTTTTGCTTAGTCGTTAAATTTAGTTGATTTAACGGTGCAAATATGAAAACTTTTTTTTTCAGTCATAATTTCATTATTTCCGTAAGCTTAAATTAAAAAAAAATCAATCAGGAATTTGTTTAACTCATAATTTTTGAAGAGAGAATAGTTTGGATCATACCTTCCCAAGTGTATTAGTGGCATTTGACTCGTTTGTCATTTCCTACAACGATATCATTACATGTGTATATAATATTTTAATTTGCTGATAATTGTATGGTGGTTCGAAGTTTTAGCTGGACATACATCACACATACATACATACATCATACATACACTAATATTCCTTTGCCTCTTATTTGGGCTAGACGGGTGGTCGGAGAAGTTCCTCTGATCATCGGGCTGATCCCGTCAAGCTCTAAGCACTATATGATTGCCCCAACCCTATTGCCTTTATGACAAGCTCCAACCCCTGTATCATATGGGTGCTCGATGCAGTGGCTGGGGGGTCTTCATGTCCTGGGAATGACGTCAAACTTTATCTGATGTTGAGATTTCCAGTTCTAGACGTTTAGGGAATGTGGAGCACCCCTTATCTCCATTGCTCCCTGGTCCATTCTGACCCGAGTGATAGTACCTGTTAAGGCCCATTTATGAGTTAAAAAATGCGTCTATAAAAAAAAATTCAGTATCCATTATTGATAACTATCAGCGGCTACCCGGCGTCGCCTGGGTAGAGGCGATTTTTTAAAAGTTAATCCCGCAGATCCATTGTTTACTCAATCGTGATTTGAATCCTCGTGGGGTGCCTCATTTAAACCCCTATGCAAAACATAGACTTGTATTGATCCAGTTACTCTGAAAAGAAATGTTAATGTCTACTATCTAAAATATTAAATGAAAAAAAAAATCCATGCTGTTATCATTTAAATTTTAATTTTTTTTTTAATTATCTTCACGAAAATATAAATCAAATCTCTATTATTTTTGCTCAAACCAAAGCCCTGTGATATTTAATGTGTAAATATATATCTACTTTTGTCATTAACTGTTTTTATTTTGGAAGTTTTCCTCCGGACATACATATACACAAAACTGCCCTTTATATATGTATAGAAGACCCAAGCCCTGGTGATATTTAATGTGTATATATATTTACTTTTGTCATTAACTGTTTATTTTGGAAGTTTCCTCCCGACATACATATACAAAAAATGCCTTTATAATATGTAAATAAAGACCAAGCCCTTGGTGATATTTAATGTGTATATACATTTACTTTGTCATTAACTGTTTTATTTTGGAAGTTTCCTCCGGACATACATATACACACAACTGCCTTTATATATGTATAGAAGACCAAGCCTGGTGATATTTTTAATGTTTATATATATTTACTTTGTCGTTAATTGTTTTTATTTTGAAGTTTCCTCCGGACATACATATACACAAAACTGCCTTTATATATGTATGGAAAACCAAGCCTGGTGAATATTAATGTGTATATACATTTACTTTTGTCATTAACTGTTTTTATTTTGGAAGTTTTCCTCCGGACATACATATACACAAAACTGCCCTTTATATATGTATAGAAGACCAAGCCTTGATGATATTTAATGTGTATATATATTTACTTTGTCGTTTAATTGTTTTATTTTCGAAGTTTCCTCCGGACATACATATACACAAAACTGCCCTTTTATATATGTATAAAAAGACCAAGCCCTGATGATATTTAATGTGTATAATAAATTTACTTTTGTCGTTAATTGTTTTATTTTTTCGAAGTTTCCTCGGACATACATAAATACATAACTGCCCTTTATATATGTATAGAAAAACCAAGCCCTGGTGATATTTAATGTGTATATATATCTACTTTGTCGTTAATTGTTTTATTTTCGAAGTTTCCTCCGGGCATACATATACACACAACAGCCCTTTATATATGTATAGATATCACTGATCAACTTAAAAATCTGTTTGGAATACGGGTATAGCTCAATCGGTAGAGCGTTCACCTAATGAACCACAAGGTTCCTGGTTCGATACCGACTCTCGTTTACTCAGTGCTATAAAAAATGTACACAATTACCTAATCTCTATTTACTTTGTCGTTAATTATTTTGTTTTCGAAGTTTCCTCCGGGCATACAGATTCAGACAACTGCCCTTTATATATGTATAGAAACCAAGCCCTGGTGATATTAATGTGTATATATATACTTTGTCGTTAAATTGTTTTAATTTTCGAAGTTTCCTCTGGACATACATATACACACAACTGCCCTTTATATATGTATAGAAAACCAAGCCCTGGTGATATCTAATGTGTATATATATTTACTTTGTCGTTAATTGTTTTATTGTCGAAGTTTCTTCCGGACATACAAATTCACACAACTGCCCTTTATAAATGTATAGATATAGACAATAAATTTATTTCAAAACTTTATCGGCATTAAATGACCCACTGAGGTTGATATGCCGTAAACCAAACCAATCCAAACATACCTATACACAACTGCCCTTTTTATATTAATAGATAGATTAACCCTTCGACTATTTTGAATATTCTCCTCGTTCTACATTTGGTCTTGTATAACATCCGGGCACTTTCGACAAGAATTTAGCGTATTTCGAAGTTTCAAGTGGTTCATAATTGTCGAGATGATTTTTAATAGCAATCTGATCGGTGATAGATAAGGCATCTTTGAACGAGAACGGGAAGTTCTAAATCTATTTAACAATTAGTTCCCTCTTTTCTCTTAATAGTTTTGTGACGTCATCTGGCGCCTCACTGGCCAACACCATCTTCATTTGAACCATGACGTCAACAAACATTTCAATGGACAACGCCAACGTCGACGCAACTTCGTCTAAATTGTATGAAAACACACACATTTATCTTCTATTAATAATGGAGATTCGCTTCCGGTTTTTTGTCTGTAACAAAAACTACGTCACTGCTTACGTCACACTGCCCTAAAATCCTCATAACATAGATAAATACACTAGAAATTTGAACATGCAATGTTAGACAGTCCTCATTGTTTTTTTTAAACAAGTTTTAATAAATACATACCTGGTATATCTATCTATATATAGTTTGTTTTATCTTTAATACATATTTAAAGTTATCAGAACTAAGTTTCCATTTCAATTTTTAAATTTTTTTACTCCTTTAATAAATGTATTTTATTTTTTACTCCTTTTAATAATTGATGATTTTACTTTTTCTTATGATACAAACTCTCTGATATTAATTTTTTCAACTCTCACCCCTCAGGCAATATTTATTTTACGTCGCCCAGACCTAGTGTAGTAAAATGTCGCCAGATCTAGTATAGACAAATGTACACACACATATACATATTAGACTCGACAGATATATATCTGATGAGTCTAATTTTTGTGTATATAAAATTTTAACAACCTTTTATATACGCAAAAATTAGACTGTCCTTCCGTCGACACTGTCCGCTTTTCACGCTTTTTTCCTGCATTTCACGCTTTTCACGCTTTTCAAGCATTTCATGCTTTTCACGCTTTTTCCTGAGTGTGTGTGTGTGTGTGTGTGTGTGTGTGTGTGTGTGTGTGTGGAGAGAAGAGATAGAGAGAGAGAGAGAGAGAGGGGGGGGGAATAAATTATCATCTATCTGGATTTTGAACGATTTTCTCTCGAAGTATCTATCTATGCTCTCGCATTGTTTCAGTTTTAATATCTCTATATCTCTCCTCTCCTCTCTAAATATTTCTCCTTCTCCTCTCTCTCTCTTTCTCTTTCTTTCTCTCTCCTCTCTCTCTCTGTCTATCTATCTATCTTCTCTTTTCTTTCTCTTTCTCTTTCTTTTTCTTTCTTTTCTTTTGTTCTTTCTTTATTTTTCTCTCCATCTTAATTTCTCTCTCTCTTTCTTTCTTTTTTACTCTCTCGCTTTTATTTTTTTATTCTCTCTTCTCTCTCTCTCTCTCTCTCTCTCTCTCTCTCTCTCTCTCTCTCTCTCTCTCAATCAACACATATACACAAACACAGACAAGTGCACGTGCCTGCATACGTACACATTTATATTAGGAGAGATATAGGGAAATATATAATGAGAAATAGCAGACCCCAAGACCTATACCAATTATGTATCACCATGTGTAACAGATGCTTTCTACGAACAAGAAATTGGAACTAACAATGGTTTCTATCGAGACATGGTTCGATTTCCAATCGATATACCACCTTGTCTGCTGGGGCGTTAGAATGCACCAACTGCACCTCTGCAGAAGGGGTAAGACTCCCCCAATGGGGCCACCTGTTGGCCGTGGGTGGCGACCCATGATGCTTAAGGATAGAGCCCAGGTGGATGAGCAGTTCATGACATGCAATACTCCACTTTGGCCCTATCTTGGGCTAGACGGGCGGTCGGAGAGGCCCCCTTCCGATCAATCGGCTGGTCACGTCAAGCCCTAGCACCTATATGATTTTCCCAACCCTATTGCCTTTATCGCAAGCCCCAACCCCTTTTTTTCATATGAGTGCTAGAAGACGGTGGCTGCGGGTCTACATGTCCTGGGAATGACGTTAAACTCTATCTGATGGTGAGGTTCCAGTTTTGGAGGTCTGGGGAATGTGGAGCACCCCTTCATCACCATTGCTCCCTCGTCCACTCTGACCCGGAGTGGTAGTACCTGTTAGGGTCCCATCTATAAGTAGAAAAATGTATTTATAAACAAAATTGTATTATCCATTAAGAATTGATATATTTCAAAACTTTATCGGCATTAAATGACCCACTGAGGTTGATATGCTGTAAAACAAAACAAGACAAACAAAAACCAATCGATGTATATTACAGTCGTCACACAGAAAACCTCTGTTCCCACTATATCGCCAAAGGTAAGCAGTGATGAACCTGTTCAATACAAAATTGGCTTGGTTAGTTGGTTGTGTTATTTTTTATGGCATATCAAAATGTGTATATAATATATATTTGTGTTATATAAATGTGTCTAAATATTATGTTTATGGGAGAATCATTTTTGGTTGTAATTCGAAGCGTGAAAAAAATGTGTAAAAAAAAAAAAATGAAAAACTTAGTTGGATATTATGTACTAAGTTCCATTTATTTTCCTGATATTTCGAAAGATTCTATCTTTCTTTTAAAAAGGTTTATGTTAGACTAAATCGTTCTTGTAGTCTCTGGTGTTTTATAGGTCAGAGGGTGTCAACGAGACCGTTCAAATCGTTCGAGATGCAATGCAAAAATGTAAATCCTGATTATCTGGTGTTGCTTATCCACCGAATGCTTATTTCTTATGAGTTTCATCCCCTCAGCTAAATAATGGACCATTCCGGTTTTATGATAAAGAACGGGAAGAAAAGGACATGCTACAGAGAAAAATAATTAGAAAAAAAGAAAGAAAGAAATAGTAGAAAAATAGAGAGAGAAGGCCGATAATGCTAATCTGTTTCAATCGAACATAATGAAAAGAAGAAAAGAAGGAAACAAAAGAATGAGAAAAAGTTAAAAGAAGATTATTATACTTTTTACATATTGAACTATTTAGCAATAGCTCTTAACTAAACTTACCAAACGTTGTAATAATTAAATTAATATACTATGTTATATCCACAGGTCCTGCTAGTTTATACATTATATATACTAGCAAAATAAAAAACACCCTCCGGACGATGTAAAAATGAATTTTTGAAAAATATTGCCTGAGCGTGTGGGATTTACAAATTCAATGTCTGAGAGTTTGTACCCTAAGTAAGTAAAATCATCAAATTCATTAAAGGGGTAAAAATAAGACAATTTGAAATGAAAACTTTGTTCTGATAACTTAAATATATATTAAAATAAAACAAACTATATATAAATATATAATACCAGATATGTATTTATTAAAAATTGTTTTGTTTTTTTTAATGAGGATCGTCTAATGTTGCATGTTCAAATTTTGAGTGTATTTATTCTATGTTATGTCGATTTTGGATCATGTGACGTAAGCAATGACGTAGTTTTTGTTACAGACAAATAAAGAGCGAATCTCCATTATTAATACTAGCAAATATATGCACCCTCCGGGTGCAAGTATTTAAGTTTTAATGTAATAGAATATATTAAATTATAAAGGCTAATGAAAGTAAATAAGAATGCAGATAAAATGATTTGAAACAGAGGGGTGTATAATCGAAAAACAACTGAAACTTACTCTTCTATCACTCTTGTCTTTCATTGCAAAATTTTCCTAATTTAATAACTTAGTTAAAATAGGAAGTAAAGAATAAAATCAGAATTATTTCTTTCTCGTTAATCGATTTCTTTAAGATTTCTTGAAGAGATTTTTGATTATATTCATTAAGATAAAAAATACGATTAAAAATCAATATACTAAGCACTTATTTATCAAAATCAAAATTTTTAATTTCAATATGCAAATTAGCCTCCCTGTTCACACTGTAAACTGCTATTTTAGTGTATGTAAAATACAATTGCATATTATTCATTTGTAGATATGATTAAACAGTATTAATAATGTAAAACAATTTCATTAGAAATTGAGGTTCAAATAAAAATAAAATTATAGAGAATGTGAGGTAAATAACAAAGGGAATCGTGACTTGAGTAGTGATATAGTTTCGGTTACAGACAGAAAAGCACACAATCTCCATTATAATAAGAAGATATATATATGTGTGTGTGTGTGTGTTTTTTTATAGTTGTGTGTGTGCGTTATAGTTTATATTGTTATTTATATTACTAGCAAATATATGCACCCTCCGGGTGCAAGTATTTAAGTTTTAATGTAATAAAATATTGTATTAAATTAGAAAGGCTAATAAAACTAAATAAGAATGCAGATAAAAAGATTTGAAACAGAGTGGGGAGGGTATAATAAAAGTTTGAAACAGAGTGAGTATAAAAAATGGAACAACTGAAACTTACTCTTCCATCACTCTCGTCTTTCATTATTATTTTTCTAATTTAAGTATTTAGTTATAAGAGGAAGTAAAGAATAAAATGACAGTTATTTTATCTTGTTAATGGATTTCATTTAAGATTCATTGAAGAGATTTTTGCTTATATTCATTAAAATAAAACAAACAGTTAGAAATCAATAATACTAAGCACAATATTTATTAAATTCGATTTTTTAATATTGATATGCAAATTAGCCCTTCCCGTTTACACTGTAAACCGCTTTTGTTGTATATATAAATATAATTGCATGTTGTCAGTATGTAGACATAGTTAACAATATTAATAATGTAAGACAATTTTATTAATAATTGAGGTTTAGATAAAAATAAAATCATGGAGAATATGATGTCAATAACTAAGAGAATTGTGACTTGAGTAGGAATATAGTTTCGGTTACAGACAGAAAAACACACAATCTCCATTATAATAAGAAGATATTACATATTCATGGGAAAATAATTGTTTGGTTGCTGAGAGACATGAAAGGAATGAGTGAAATAAGTAATAGATAAGAACTTAATTGAATATTATGTTGTAAATTCCATTTATTTACAGATATTTCGACTTGCATATGTCGTTCTTTTTCAAATGTCTGTGTTATTTTCACACATACACACACACACACACACGCGCGCGCGCATATATATAAACAAGATAAACTTTGAAACTAGTCAACATGCCTCAAAAGCCTATAATTTCCCACGAATCCTCCTTGCACCACTTCCCTTACTTTCTTACAGACTTGTGAGCCCCCCCCTCCTACAAATCTCTACGGCCACTGTTCGTTAAACGGATTTTGAGAACTTCTACTACTACTAATTCCTACTGATACTGCTCGTTTTAAAAGCGAGACAACGGAAACATTCCACCAGTTTCCCACCTGAAGATGGCACAAAGACACACCGAAAGCGCTCGGGAAGAAACCTTTGGTGGATTGCTACCCCAATTCCACCCTGACATTAAAAAGATGACCAGACAGTTAGAAAGGATCGAACAAAAACACGTCCAACAAAAATTGTCAGTAGAATTTAACAAAAACCAACACAATCACACACACACTAATCTGATTGCTCACAGAAGTGGACGAGGCGGGACGATAGCAGATATGTACGTGCAACAGCAAACCACTCACACCCCCACACACATGATATATATATAGCTGTAGTAGATATATATAATATAATTATGCTGTGGAAAAAGTTAACAAACAAATCTGTTTTGAAGATGGGCGATAGCCCGACAATTTTCTGAGGAGAATATGGAGTCAGCTGCTTAGGATGCATGTAGAAGATCTCATATATATATATAGAAGCATATGAGAAGATCTCTGAGAGAGGAGGGAGAGGTGGAGGAAGCTGCGTGTCTGAGAACAGCAATCGTAACGCGTAGAGGAGCCTGGTATTGACTAATGTGGAGTCACGAGCACTCACACGCTCAATCCAGCAAGAGTTATATTTGTCTCTTGTGTGTGATTCGATCGTAACCTGTAAATGCCATGGCGATCTCGCACGCGCGCGCAGAAGTGTTGTAACCAATTACACTAGTTGTTTTTTTTTTTCAGATTCTCTGTTGTTTTTAAAACTGGAATATAATATTAACAGCTTTTGTGAGAGACTATACTGCGACGAAACAAGTAATAATGGGGGGGTAAGAAAAAAAAAAAAGTAAACAACAATCTGTTTGGAATTGGGAGCGATAAAACAAACGTGAAATCTGGGAAAAAACCAGCTAGTGTAATGGTTAGAAATCTCAGCCTGGCAAGTTAGGAGTTCGAATCCAACACAGAGAGTTTCCGTTGTCCGCATAAACTTCTGCTGATGAAGGCATTAATATTGCCCGAAATGTACATACAAGAAGATGGAAATTTTTCTCGATAGTTGGTTTAACGAGACTAACCTTACCATTGGAAAATACAAGATTATGCTCGCCTTTATTTCATTAATTAACAACTATATTTTAATTTTCAAGTTAGGTATGACTGTCAATTAAAATCAAATTATATATATGATATAGTATAAAAAAAACATATAATATTATATATATATAGTATATATAGTTATATAGTATATATATATTATAACTATATATATATATAATATAGTTATATAATATATTAAATAAACCATAAAATATACTAATATATTTCAGTATAGTATGATAATATATATAATAATATATAGTAATATATATACCAAATGATGTTATTCACATACTAGCAATGTTCCCTCTTTATAAGGTTTTTCTCAATGGCCGGCTTTTGCATATGAAGGTTTCCCCAAGAACAGCTGTATCGCTTTTTGACCAAACTCACCCGCAAAAATTTCAACTACAAGTACGAATGAGGTCCAATCTTGCTAGTTAAATGACCAAAAACGACTTTTTAAAAATAACACCAAAACACAACATGCTACAACCAACACCTCATCAACTCGAACGTTTTGAAAGTTTAGCCGCCCTCGACCCAAGTTGTCCCATGTGGGTCAAGCAGCGATAAACGTGGTTTAATCATCTTTTTTTGTTCTTCTCTTTCCTTTTTATATTCCCGAGGACCTGCCACCAAGTCAAGGAGAGATCTGTGGGTCCCGCCATCATCCTCCGGTAAACGCTGACTTGCTGTCCTTCTTTCTTGCATCAACAATTTTTTTTCTTCCTTTTTCTAGCTCTTCTTCTTCTTCTTTTCACTTTGCTTTCCTTCTTCCTTCTTCTTCTTTTCCTTCTTCTTCTTCCCTATTAATTATTATGTTAATTATTATTATATTATTATTTATTAAAATTGGGTACTCAACTTCTTGTGAAATATCTCCCTTTTCATTTTTCTTCCTTTCGCTCCCTATACTTTCTTCCTTCTTGTTGAAGAATCTAATTACGCTAGGTATGACGAAAGTTACTTTTCTTCTTCTTCTTCTTCGTTGCTATGCGTTCTATCTTCTTCGTATTCGTATGTCTTACGTTCGTTTGTGCTTATGGTATAAATGAATTCTTTGTGAAGTTTCCCTGCCTTCATTCTTCATTGTTCTTCGATGTCTATCTTACGTTCTTTTTCTTTCTTCGCTTCACTTCTCCGTGTATATCATTGATTAATTAATATTTATTATTGTTGGTTTTTGTGAGTTGTTTGTGTTGTTTTTCTGTGAAGCCTAAGACGTTTTGTGTAGTGAATTCATTCTTATTTTCCGCTACGTCTTTCCTATTACTTCTTTGCTTGCTGGTAGATAAAGATCCTTCTTATGAACGTTCTTCACATGCTCTATCCTTTCTTCTTCTTCTATCCTGATCTTTTTACTTCTTTCTTCTTCCTGTTCATAAGCTTGGTTGGGGTAGCACGACCAGCGATATCCTGGATCTCTTATAAAATATAACGTTCCTTCTTCTTTCTTTAAGCTCTAAACGTTTCTTCTTCTTCTTCTTCTTCCTTCTTCTTCTTGCGACTTCTTCTTCTTTTCCTTGGTTTAAAATCTTCCTTATAACGTTTTTTACTTCTTCTTTTCTTCTTCTTTCTTCTGCTTCTTCCTTCTTCTTCTTTCTTTTCTTGGTAAAATACCCTTCTTATAAAGAAACGTTCCTTCATCTTCCTTTCTTCCTTCTTCTTTCTTCTCTTCTTCTTCTTCTTGTCTTCTTCTTCTTCTTCTTCTTCTATTTATCACTCGCATCGTTTAGAATCAATAATTCTCAACGCCTCCCCTCCTCTTTCGTCTCAATACTGTGGCTTCTTGACCCCCCCTCTCCGTTTTGCATGGACATTGGCTTGGGAAAAAAAGTTTAAAACCCCATTCCATTAAAGGGCGGCAAAGACCAATTCGCGTCAAGTAAAATTTCGAAGGTACAATTTCAAATTTCAATTAAAAGTTATGTCCGCACCGCAACCTTTCTCATACATACAATGTTAACGATACGCATCATCAATTCCATCAATCAAGCAAATCAATCAACAATCATCAATGGTTCGGCAGTATAAGCATGGATATCCATGACAAAATCTCTCGCACAACCGGTTTTCCTAATCAAGACATTGGGTCTCGGGGGGAAAAAAAAGGGGTCCCCCCCCCCCCCCTTTTCCCCCCGGTTGGTAGCATTCAGGTAAATCGTAAAATATATATATATATATATATATATATATACTATATATGTATGCTTTCCTATAAACGGCTTAAGACACCTTAACGAAATCCGGAAAATAGTAAGAGCAAACATCACTGGAAAGAAAGAAATTTTCTGGGCAATAACAACATACGAGGCAGTTATATTTTAAAAAAATTTCAGGCAAAATAAATAAAGTTTCCCTACCAAACTTGTGGTTGAGCACTGTGGATTTCTTTGTTTTCATCCCAAAGACAAAATTTTTTTACAATCTCTCTCTCTCTCTTCTCATCCTCTCGTCATCTCCTATATATTATATATAGTAATATATTTATATATATATATAATATATTAATATATATTATATATATATTTATGTATATAATACATTAAATAGATAGATTAGATATTAATTGATATAATAAATGAAATATTTGAGTACCTTAAGTTCATCAGATATAAAGTAAATTTCGTAGGGGGGGGCCTAAATTCGGTATCAAGCCAGCGCAGTCAAGCGAGGGAGTTCCTGTCCCTTTTCACTAGCGCTAGACGCAGGGGAGAAATTTGTTTTTTGCATCTGAAGGCGGAAAAGCGTCACCTTACCATCGCCTCCTTACTTTAACCCGGCAACAGTTCGCCTGGTTGCTTATCTCATAAACGCTGAGTTGGCGAGCGGCCGGTTAATCGAAAACCCAGGAACCTTGTAGCTCCCTGGTCGGAACGCTATATCCAATGAAGGCAACCGGTCCCTTCATCAGTTATTTATTTCGGCACTTTTGCCCGGTCAAGCCCTGAAAATGTTTGAAGATTTTCATAAATAGGTCTATGGTTTTATAATTTTTTTCTCCGTCCTTAAGTGATTTTTGTGTATTCAAATTTCTTTTTCGAAATTTGAACCTAAGGTACTGCGTACATTCAATTTAAATTCATATGGTAAAATATAATGCACCCTTTGGGTGCAAGTATTTTAGGTTTTTTTGATGTAATAATACTGGTAAATCCAATTAAGAAACTAATTTAGATGAATAAAAACTGAGGGGGTAAAAAATAATCGAAAAATAGAACAGGCTTTAAATCTAACTCTTCTCATTTTTGGGCATCACTTGTCCCGTCTTTTCATTTTTCCTAATTTAATCTATTTAGTTTTAAGAATTATGAAAGTTAAAAAATTTAATAAAATTTAACAGTGATTTTCTTTTTAAGAAATTTTATCCCCCGAGATTTTTGCTCAGAATTCGTTTAAGAGAAAAACCGCAAACATATTAGAAATCAATAATACTAAGCAATAAATATTTTTAATTAAAATCAAATTCTTAATATCAATAATGAAATTCCTTCTTGTTCAACACTTGTAAAACGCTATATTGTTTGAAATATATAAATACTACTTGCAATGTTTATTAGTAAATGTAAGATTAATTCAACAGTATTAATTAAGGTAATAACAATTTTAAATCAAATAATTGAGTTTTTATAAAATAAAATAAATTATCATTGGTGAAATGTGACGCCAAATAACTAAGGAAATTGTGACTTGAGTAGTGATTTAAGTTTTTTCAGTTAAGACAGACAAACACATAATCTCCATTATAAATAAGATGTAAAAATATATACGACAACATAATCACAAAATGTAGTTTGAGTTCTTCATTTTGGGTTGAAATCGTCACGGAACAGTTTGATAAACACTACTACACGACACCACACCACACAACATAATATTATATACATATAATATTATTATAATATATGTGTGTGTAGTGTGGGTGTGTGTGGTGTGTAATGTTTGTATGTGTAATAAGAATGAATCCAATTGACAGGTAAGTAAGGGATATGAAATTTCTATTTGGGATCAAATCGAAAAT
>CM042176.1:443714-454412 GCA_023376005.1 Doryteuthis pealeii | reverse complement strand
GATCTGTATTATATATATATATAATAGATAATATATATATATATTATATATATATATATATTAAATTTTTATTGAAGCACCTTACAACGCATGTATCGCGATAAAATTCGATACTTTTTCTTATAGAGAAAATGAACTTACAAGTGTTAATCCCAGCAAGGAGGCCGTGGTAGAATACCGTACAGACTGTTCGAAACAGTCTACCTTTCCACTCCGAGCATCCTTTACTGGATTACCACTTGTAAGTTCATTTTCTATAAGAAAAAGTACGAATTTTATGCGAACATGCGTTGTAATGCTTCAAGGTAAAAATTTAATATATACTTTTATTCAGCAACGATTTCTATAATAAACAAAATCCAAAAATTTATATATATATATATATTATATATATATAATATATTATATATATATTTCAAGGAGGGAAAACTCAACAAACCGTCATTTGACTATAATACTTTATTTCCACCAAAAACTCGAATGAGTTCTAGCCTCTTTAGATAATTTTACAAATGGTTTGAAAGTTAATATTACTCTTATTATGATTAATTTATTAATATTATACATTGAGCTCTTTAGGGATTTATAAAAATTCTTGCATGAATCTATGTGTGTGCACCTACAAGTCATGCAATATGATTGCACAGTGAGATTTTCGATGATCCCAAATAGAATCATCCCTTACTTACCAGTCAATTGGATTATCTTATACACATACAAAATACACACAACATATAATATATATATATATATATATATATATTATAATATATATATATATAGTGGGTGTGTTGTTGTGGTGTATAGAGGTATCAACTGTTTCCGTACAGGATTCAACCAAAATTGAGAACTCAAACTTACATATGAATATCTGCGTATATATTTTACATCTTATTATAATGGAGATTGTGTGTTTTTCTGTCTGTAACCGAAACTATATTACTACTCAAGTAACAATTTCCTTAGTTATTAACGTCACATTCTCCATTATTCTACTTTTTATTGTTTTACATTATTGATACTGTTAACCATATCTACGATATTTTCCACGTACCCCACTTGTACGGGCCAGGCACGAAGCCCTATTTATGTGGACACCCACAAGCCGAGACTCATGGTGGCAGTTTGAAAAATTGCGTCGATTCCCGTCGGCATTCCCCCTGAAGGGGGGCGCCTCAGGCACTGGGCAATAAACCCAGCCCTGCCCCTTTAAATCAAGGGGGCAGATGTTGCCTGGGGGATGGCCCCCTGGGATCGACGCTGTTAATTTTATAGCAATGGTCCAGAGGCCGAAGCCACTGTTGACCTATATCTACATACTAATAATATGCAATTGTATTTATATATACATCAAAATGCGTTTACAGTTTTGAACGAGAAGGTAATTTGCATATGGATATTAAAAAATGTGATTTTAATAAATATGTTGCTTAGTATTATTGATTTCTAACTGTTTAGTTTATTTTAATGTAATATAAGCAAAAATCTCTTCAATGAATCTTAAATGAAATCCATTAACAAAAAAATAACTGTCATTTTTTCTTTACTTCCTCTTTTAACTCAATACTTAAATTAAAAAAATAACAATGAAAGACGAGAGTGATGGAAGAGTAAGGTTCAGTTGTTCTATTTTTTTTTATTATACCCCCTTCTGTTCCAAATCTTTTTAACTGCATTCTTATTTAGTTTCATAAGCCTTTCTAATTTAATACAATATTTTATTACATTAAAACTTAAATACTTGCACCCGGAGGGTGCATATATTTGCTAGTATGAATAAATGAATGTACGAGTACCTTAGTTCAAATTCGAAAAGAAAATCACTAAGACGAAAAAATATAAACTAGACCTGATATGAAATCTTCGAACATCAGGCTTGACGAGGCAAAAGTACCGAAATAAATAACTGATGAAGGACTGGTTTAGCTCAGTTGATATAGCCTCCGACTAGGAGCCACATGGTTCCTGGTTCGATACCAACTCAGCGTATGAGTAGCACAAGGAACGATGCGGTAAAGTAAGGAGCTGATGGTAGGCGTGACGCTCCGTCTCAGATGCAAAAACAATCTCCCTGGTCTAGCGCTAGTGACAAGGGGATAGACTTCCTCGCTGACTGGCTGATACCGAATTTAGGCCACCCCTACGAATTTACTTTATATCTGAGAACTAAGGTACTCAAATATTCGTTATATATTCAATAATATCTATCTATCTATCTATCTATCTATCTGTATCTATCTAATCTATCTATCTATCTATCTGTATGTATTCCATCTATCTATATCCATCTATATGTATCTATCTATCTATCTATCTATATGTACCTATCTATCTATCTATATCTATATCTATATCTATATATATATATACGATTACTGGATGCTACATCAAGGACCCCCCGAGACCAATGTGTGATAGGAACGGTTGGCGAGAGATTGTCATGGATATCCATGCTACTACTGCGACATGATGATGATGATGATGATGATGATGCGTATTCGTAACATTGTATGTATGAGAAAGTTGCGGGCGGACATAACTTTAATGAATGAAATTGTACTCGAAATACTTGACGCGAATGGTCTGCCGCCTTTAATGGAATGGTTTTAACTTTTTTTCCCAAGCCCACTGTCCATGCAAACGGAGAGGGGCGGGCCCAAGAAACACAGTAGAGAGAGGAGGAGGCGTGAGAATTGATTCTAAATGAGTGCGAGTGATAAATAAAGAAGAAGAAGAGAAGAAGAAGAAGAAGAAGAAGAAGAAGAAGAAGAAGAAGAAGAAGAAGAAAGAAAAACAACGTCTATAAGAAGATTTTACAAGAAGAAGAAGAAAAGAAGAAGAAGAAAGAAGAAGAAGAATTTCACAAAAATAAGTACAACAACAACAAAACCATCTTATTATAATGGAGATTGTATGTTTTTCTGTCTGTAACCGAAACTATATTACTATACAAATCACAATTCCCTTTGTTATCTGCATCCCATTCTCCATGATTTTATTTTTATTTAAACCTCAATAATTAATAAAATTGTTTTACATCATTAAGACTGTTGACCATATCTACATACAAATAACATGCAGTTGTATTTATATATACAACAAAACAGCGGTTTACAGTGTGAATGGGAAGGCTAATTTGCATATTGATCTTTAAAAAATTGATTTTAATAAATATGTGCTTAATATTATTGATTTCTAATTGTTTAGTTTTATCTTATTTAATAATGAGCAAAAATTCTCTTCAATAAATCTTAAAAGAAATCCCCTTAACAAAAAGAAATAACTGTAATATTATTCTTACTTCTTATTTTAAACTAAATAGTTAAATTAGGAATAGGAGTAATTGAAAAATGTGAAGAGTTAGTTTCAAAGTTGTTCTATTTCAATCATACCCCCCTCTGTTCCAAATCTTTATCTGCATTTTATTCAGTTTCATTAGCCTTTCTAATTTAATATGATATTTTATTATATTAAAACTTAAATACTTGCACCCGGAGGGTGCATATAGTTGCTAGTAATATTAATGATAATAATAATAATAATAACGAAGAAGAAGAAGAAGAAAGAAGAAAAGAAGAGAAGAAACTTTACAAGAATTATTTTACAAGAAGAAGAAGAAGAAGAAGAAGAAGAAGAAGAAGAAGAAGAATTTCACAAGAAGTAGTACAATAATAAAATAATAATAATAATAATAATAATAATATAATAATAAAGAAGAAGAAGAAGAAGAAGAGAAGAGAAGAAGAAGAACTTTACAAGAATTATTTTACAGAAGAGAAGAAAAAAGAGAAGAAGAAGAAGAAGAATTTCACAAGAAGTAGTACAATAATAATTAATAATATAATAATAATAATAATAAAGAAGAAGAAGAAGAAGAAGAAGAAGAAGAAGAAGAAGAAGAGAAGAAGAAGAAGAAGAAAAGGAAGAAAAATGTGATGCAAGAAAGAAGGAAGCAAGGTCAGTTACCCGGAGGATGGGCGGGACCCACAGATCTTTGACTTGGTGGGTCCTGGGAAAAGGAAAGAGAAGAAAAAAGATGAAAACAGTATGCTGCTTGACCACAGAAATTGGGGAGGGGGCTAAATTCAAAGTGAGTGTGGGGTGTGGGTTGTAGCGTTTGTGTTTTGTGTATTTTTAAAAGTCGTTTTGGTCATAACTACAAGTGACTCATCGTACTTCGTGTGAATGCGGGTGAGTTGGTAAAAATTAGTGTCTCGGGGAAAACTGCAAAGGCCATTGAGAAAACTTTTAAAGGGACACTTGTAGTATGAAAATATTGGTATATATATATATATATATATATATATATATATATATAATATATATATATATATATGGGGGGGGAGAGTATGGGTTTAATTGAAGTCATACCTAACTTGAAAATTAATTAGTAGTTAATTAATGAATTAGGCGAGTATATCTGTTCCAATGTAAGGTGTAAACAAATCGAGAAAAATTCCATCTCTGTATGTGCATTTCGGCATATTATGCCTCATCAGCAGAGTTATGGACAGGAATCTGCTCTGTGTGTGATTCGAACCCTAACTGCCAGGCTGAGATTCTAACCATTACACTAGCTGGTTTTTCCCAGATTTCTCGTTTGTTTTTATCGCCATCTCAAACAGATTGTTTGTTTACTTTCATATCGTCGTGCAGTAATTCTCCCAAAAATGTAATATATATCAGTTTAAAAACAAACGAGAAATCTGGGAAAACAGCTAGTGTAATGGTTAGAATCTCCGCCTGTCAGCCTGGCATTTAGGGTTCGAATCACACACAGAGCAGTTTCCTGTCTATAACTCTGCTGATGAGGCTTGATATGCCGAAATGTACATACAGAGATTGGCTTTTTCACGATTTGTTTACGCCTTACATTTGAACAGTTATGCTCACCTAATTCATTAATTATCAACTAATTAGTTTTCAAATTAGATATGACTCCAATTAAGCACATATTCTCCCAAAAATTGTCGGCTATCGCCATCTCAAACAGATTGTTTACTTTCATATATATATATATATATATATATATATATATATATATATGTGTGTGTGTGTGTGTGTGTGTGTGTGTGTGTGTGTGTGTGTGAAAATAACACAGACATTTGAAAAAAGAAGACATATGCAAGTCGAAATATCTGTAAATAAATGGAATTTACAACATAATATTCAATTAAGTTCTTATCTGTTATTTATGTTACTCATTTCTTTCATGTCTCTCGGCAACCAAATAATTATTTTCCCATGAATATGTAATATATAAATAACAATATAAACTATAACGCCACACACACATTATACATAATACATAACTATAAAAAACACACACACCCATATATATATATATATATATATATATATATATATTATATCTATTATAATGGAGATTGTGTTTTTTTTCGTCTGTAACCGAAACTATATTCCTACTCAAGTCACAATTCTCTTAGTTATTGACATCACATTCTCCACGATTTTATTTTTATCTAAACCTCAATATTAATAAAATTGTCTTACATTATTAATACTGTTAACTATGTCTACATACTGACAACATGCAATTATATTTATATATACAACAAAATAGCGTTTACAGTGTGAACGGGAAGGCTAATTGGCATATTGATATTAAAAATCGAATTTAATAAACATGTGCTTAGTATTATTGATTTCTAATTGTTTGGTTTATTTAATGAATATAAGCAAAAATCTCTTCAATTAATCTTAAATGAAAGCCGTTAACAAGAAAAAATAACTGTCATTTTATTCTTTACTTCCTCTTTTAAACTAAATACTTAAATTAGAAAAAATAACAATGAAAGACGAGAGTGATGAAGAGTAAGGTTCAGTTGTTCTATTTTTCGATTATACTCCCTCTGTTTCAAATCTTTTATTATACTCCCTCTGTTTCAAATCTTTTAATCTGTATTCTTATTTAGTTTCATTAGCCTTTCTAATTTAATATGATATTTTATTACATTAAAACTTAAATACTTCCACCCGGAAGGTGCATATATTTGCTAGTATTAATAATGGAGATTCGCTCTTTATTTGTCTGTAACAAAAACTACGTCATTGCTTACGTCACATGATCCAAAATCGACATAACATAGAATAAATACACTCAAAATTTGAATATGCAGCATTAGACGATCCTCATTTAAAAAAAAAACAACAATTTTTAATAAATACATATCTGATATTATATATTTATATATAGTTTGTTTTATTTTAATATATATTTAAGTTGTCAGAACAAAGTTTTCATTTCAAATTGTTTTATTTTTACTCCTTTAATGAATTTGATGATTTTACTTACTTAGGGTACTGTTGTGAGGTTTTAAGTGGTCAAATAAGAACAAAACGACTGGTAACAAATGTAGAAAAATGTATTAACAGAAAGTAGACAAATACAATAGGGAGATGTGGAAATTACGTCTGACGAACAGAGTTATTGGCACTCGCATTGGCTTACTGCTAAGCCACAATTATCCCTGTTATTTATAGTAACCTGTCGGCGCATTCCATTAGTCTTATAGGATGTATCACCTATAACAGGTACAAACTCTCAGACATTGAATTTTTAAATCCCACACCCTCAGGCAATATCTTTCAAAAATTCATTTTTACATCGTTCGGAGGGTGTTTTTTTATTTTGCTAGTATATATAATGTATATACTAGCAGGACCTGTGGATATAACACAGTATATTAATTTAATTATTACAACGTTTGGTAAGTTTAGTTAAGAGCTATTGCTAAATAGTTCAATATGTAACAAGTATTATAATTTTGATTTAACTTTTTCTCATTCTTTTATTTCCTTCTTTCCTTCTTTTCATTATGTTCGATTGAAACAGGTTAGCATTATCGGCCTTCTCTCTCTATTTTTTCTACTCTTTCTTTCTTTCCTTTTTTCTAATTATTTTTCTCTGTAGCATGTCCTTTTCTTCCCATTCTTTATCATAAAACCGGAATGGTCCATTATTTAGCTGAGGTGATGAAACTCATAAAAAATAAACATTCGGTGGATAAGCAACACTAGATAATCAGGATTTACATTTTTGCATTTCATCTTGAACGATTTGAACTGTCTCGTTGACACCCTCTGACCTATAAAACACCAGAGACTACAAGAACGATTTAGTCTAACATAAACCTTTTTAAAAGAAAGATAGAATCTTTCGAAATATCAGGAAAATAAATGGAACTTAGTACATAATATCCAACTAAGTTTTTCATTTTTTTTTAAACATTTTTTCACGCTTCGAATTACAACCAAAAATGATTCTCCCATAAACATATAATATAGACATATTTATATAACACAAATATATATTATATACACATTTTGATATGCCATAAAAATAACACAACCAACTAACCAAGCCAATTATGTTCATCACTGCTTAAATTTGTTTCTTTTGTTTCTTTTGTTTTGTTTTACGGCATATCAACCTCAGTGGGTCATTTAATGCCGATAAAGTTTTGAAATAAATCAATTCTTAATGGATAATACAATTTTGTTTATAAATACATTTTTCTATTTAACCCATAGATGGACCCTAAGGTACTACCACTCCGGTCAGAGTGGAACAGGGAGCAATGGTGATGAAGGGAGCTCCACATTCCCCAGACCTCCAAAACTGGAACCTCACCATCAGATAGAGTTTAACGTCATTCCCAGGACATGTACACCCGCAGCCACCGCCTTCTAGCATCCATATGATAAAAAGGGGTGGGGCTTGCCATAAAGGCAATTAGGGTTGGGAAAATCATATAGGTACTAGGGCTTGACGTGACCAGCCCGATTGATCGGAGGGGCCTCTCCGACCTCCCGTCTAGCCCAAGATAGGCCAAAGTGGATATTGGATGTTATGATCTGCTCATCCCACTGGGCTCTATCCTTAAGCATCACGGTCGCCACCCATGGCCAACAGGTGGCCCCATTGGGGGGAGTCTTACCCCTCTGCGGTATATCGATTGGAAATCGAACCATGTCTCGATAGAAACTATTGTTAGTTCCAATTTCTTGTTCGTAGAAAGCATCTGTTACACATGATGATACATAATTGGTATAGGTCTTGGGGTCTGCTATGTGCAGGAAAAAGCGTGAAAAGCAGACAGTGTTGACGGAAGGACAGTCTAATTTTTGCGTATATTAAAAGGTTGTTAACATTTTATATACACAAAAATTAGACTCATCAGATATATATCTGTCGAGTCTAATTTAATGTGTGTGTGTGTGTGTGTGTACATTTGTCTATACTAGATCTGGGTGACATTTATCTATACTAGGTCTGGGCGACGTAAAATAAATATTGCCTGAGGGGATGAGAGTTGAAAATTTAATATCAGAGAGTTTGTATCATAAGTAAAGTAAAGTCGACGGGGCGGCCTAAAGTCGGTATCAGCCAATCATCGAGGGAGTCTATCCCCTTTTCAATAGTGCTAGACCAAGGAGATTGTTTTAGAATCTGAGGTGGAGCGCCACACCTACCATCAGCTCTTTACTTTACCACACAGATCCCTGTGTTACTCATACGCTGAGTTGGCGAGGACCGGTATCGAACTAGGAACTTTGTGGTTTCTAGCCGAACACTCTACCGACTGAGCTAACAATCATCAAATTTATTAAAAGAGTAAAAAATAAAACAATTTGAAATGTAAACTTTGAATATGTATTAAAATAAAACAAATTATATATAGATAAATAACACCACTCGTGTATTTATTAAAACTTGTTTAAAAAACCAATGAGGACTGTCTAACATTGCATGTTCAAATTTTTAGTGTATTTATTCTATGTTATTACGATTTTAGGTAGTGTGACGTAAGCAGTGACGTAGTGTTTGTTACAGACAAAAACCGGAAACGAATCTCCATTATTAATGTGAAGATAGATGTGTGCAATTTAGACGAAGTTGGCGTCGACGTTGGCGTTGTCCATTGAAATGTTTGTTGACGTCACGGTTCAAATGAAGATGGTGTTGGCCAGTGAGGCGCCAGATGACGTCACAAAACTATTAAGAGAAAAGAGTGGAATTCTAATTGTTAAATAGATTTAGAACTTCCCGTTCTCGTTCAAAGATGCCTTATCTATCACCGATCAGATTGCTATTAAAAATCATCTCGACAATTATGAACCACTTGAAACTTCGAAATACGCTAAATTCTTGTCGAAAGTGCCCGGATGTTATACAAGACCAAATGTAGAACGACGAGAATATTCAAAATAGTCGAAGGGTTAATCTATCTATTAATATAAAAATGGCAGTTGTGTGTAGGTATGTTTGGTTTGGTTTGGTTTGGTTTGGTTTACGGCATATCAACCTCAGTGGGTCATTTAATGCCGATAAAGTTTTGAAATAAATTTATTGTCTATATCTATACATATATAAAGGGCAGTTGTGTGTATATGTATGTCTGGGGGAAACTTCGAAGATAAAACAATTAACAACAAAGTATATATATATACACATTAAATATCACCAGGGCTTGGTCTTCTATACATATATAAATGGCAGTTGTGTGTATATGTATGTCTGGAGGGAACTTCGAAAATAAAACAATTAACGACAAAGTAAATATATATACACATTAAATATCACCAGGGCTTGGTTTTCCATACATATATAAAGGGCAGTTTTGTGTATATGTATGTCCGGAGGAAACTTCGAAAATAAAACAATTAACGACAAAGTAAATATATATACACATTAAATATCACCAGGGCTTGGTTTTTGAGCAAAAATGATAGAGATTTGATTTATATTCGTGAAGATAATTAGAAAATAAAATTTAAATGATAAAAGCATGGATTTTTTTATTCCAGGTTTCAGGCTATTTTGCCATCATCAGGCAGCTAATAATTTTTCTGGTGTTTATGCGAAGACATTTCTTGCTGTTATCTTTATCTAAATAAATAAAGCTCCTACAAATTTGTGGTTGAGCACTGTGATTTCTTTGTTTCATCACAAAAATTTATTTAAAAATATATCTATATCTATATCTATATCCTGTGCTATATCTATAAGTAAATAGTGCTCAATATCGTGGATAAACCATGTCTAAGTTAGAATAAAGTTGACATGATGTCAACGATTCCTAGTTACTGACAGCTTCTTTCTGGCCTCATAACAATGATTCGTATTTTTTTTTTTTTTTTTGTCTCGTTACACCTCGGATCAACAATAAATATAACAGTTTTATTCAGTTCGTTATAGAAATGCAATAGAAAGGATATTGATATGACAATATCCTTTTAAACAGTCACCATTGTGGTTCAAATTGACATAGGTACATGGTAATTGAGGGTTGGTCGGATTTTACGGCATGTTAACTCTTGTTGGGTTATTTTATGGCGAAGATGATTTTGTTTTATTTATTCGTGTTGGATTTTTTTAACTCAATTTTTTAACTCATTTTTATTACGTACTAGCAGTGGCTAACCGGCGTCACCTGTGTAGAGGGAGATTTTTTTAAAGTTAGTCTCGCAGGTCTATTATTCCTTATCACAAGTTAAATCCTCACTGGATGCCCCATAAAAATTCCCACGTAAATATATAACAATATAGCAAGAAATTTTAATTCAATAATTTACAATTTTAATAAAAGTACAATATAAATGAGGTGATTAATTCAATCAATCAACTCATATTTCAATTACCTTCTGTTACTATATGTTACTATATAAATTTTA
>CM042176.1:423714-436214 GCA_023376005.1 Doryteuthis pealeii | reverse complement strand
GATTATTTGGCTGATGTGACGATGCTCATAAGAAATGAGAATCTGGCAGATAAGCAACAGCAGATAATCAGACTTATATTTTTGCATTTCATCTTGGATGATTTGGACGGTCTCATTCTTAAACAGAGGGTATTGCAAGATGATAACGGTCGTACTATTAAGGAACACGAGTATTAATACATAGATCCTCTTTTATTCATTTTGCTTGTTCCGTACGAATTCTGTACGTTCATCCCCTTGAAAATCAGCTTTCAGAATTTCAGCTTTTAACAGGACTCGAAACTCGTTACCTTTGAATTGGGTAGAGGTGGGGGTATACAGATATTACAAGGTATATTTTATTATTACAACGTTTGATATGTTTACTGAAGAGCTATTGTGTATACTTCAATATATAAAAAGTATAATAATCTTGATTGAACTCCCTCTCACTCTTTTTCATCTTGTCATCATGTTCGATTGAAACAGATTAGCATTATCGCTTCCACGGACTCAACCCCTCTCTATTTTTCTCCTACTCGTTTTTCTTTATCATATTTTTTTCTGTGTAGCTTGTCATTTTCTTCCCTTTCTTTTCTTTGTAATAATATTGGAAAGATCAATTATTTAGCTAAGGTGACGACACCCGTAAGAAAGAAGAATTTGGCGGATAAGCAACACCAGATAATCAGGATTAACATTTTTGCATTTGATCTTAGACGATTTGGACGGTCTCGTGTTTAAACAAACGCTATTGCAACATGATAACAGTCGTACTTTTAAGGAACACAAGTATTAATATATAAATTCTCTTTTATTCATTTTGCTTGTTCCGTACGAATTCTGTACGTTCACCCCCATGAAAATCAGCTTTCAGAATCTCAGCTTTTAACCGAACTCGAAACTCGTTACCTTTGAATTGGGTAGACGTGGGGGGGATACAGATATTACAAAGTATTACGAGGAAGGATCCATTCTGTAATTTAATCATTTCGCTTATGAATATGTTTTGTGATTCCTTCTTATCTACATATAACAAACCCCCGTAGAAGTTATACAAACTAGCAGGACCTGTGGATATACCATAGTATGATAATTTGATTATTACAACGTTTACTTAAGAGCTATTGGGTTATACTTCAATATATAAAAATTATGATAATCTTGATTTAACTCCCTCTCATTCTTTTTCATCTTTTCCTCATGTTCGAATGAAGCATATTAGCATTCTCGCTTCCGCGCCCCAGCCCCTCTCTATCTTTCTCCTACTCTCTTTCTTTCTTTTTTCTTTATCCTATTTTGTTTATGTAGCTTGTCCTTTTCTTCCCTTTCTTTTATTTATAATAAAAACGGAATTGTCGATTATTTAGTTGAGGTGACCACACTCCTTTCATCTCGGACGATTTGGACGGTCTCATTTTTAACCAGATGGTGTTACAATATTATAATGGTCGTGCGAGTAATAATACATAGATTCTCTTTCATTCATTTTGCTTGTTCCGTATGAATCATGTACATTCATCCCCTTGAAAATCAGCTTTCAGAATCACCGCTTTTAACCGGGTTCGAAATTCTTTACCTTTGCATGGGGTAGACGTGGGAGGGATACAGTTATTACAATTCCGAGGCAGAATCCATTGTGTAATTTAATTATTTCGCTTGTTGTGTGATTCCTTCTTATCTACACGCAACAAACACTTATAGAAGTTATACAAACTAGCAGGACCTGTGGATATACCACTGTAGGATAATTTAAATATTACAACTTAAGAGCTATCGCGTATATTTCAATATATAAAAAGTATAATAATCTTGATTTAACTCCCTCTCACTCTTTTTCATCTTTTCATCATGTTCGAATGAAACAGATTAGCATTATCGCTTCCGCGCCCCAGTCTCTCTCTATCTTTCTCCTACTCTCTTTCTTTCTTTTTTCTTCCCTTTTTATTTATAATAAAAACGGAATCGTCGATTATTTAGTTGACCACACTCATTTCATCTCGGACGATTTGGACGGTCTCATTTTTAACCAGATGGTGTTACAATATTATAATAGTCGTACGAGTAATAATACATAGATTCTCTTTTATTCATTTTGCTTGTTCCGTATGAATCATGTACATTCATCCCCTTGAAAATCAGCTTTCAGAATCACCGCTTTTAACCGGGTTTGAAATTCTTTACCTTTGCATTGGGTAGACGTGGGAGGGATTCGCTTATACGTATGTTTTATGATTCCTTCTTATCTACATATAACAAACCCTCGTAAAAGTTATACAAACTAGCTGGACCTGTGGATATACCAAAGTATGATAATTTAAATATTACAACGTTTGATATGTTTACTTAAGAGCCATTGCAATATACTTCAATACATAAAAAAAGTATAATAATCTTGATTTAACTCCCTCTCACTCTTTTTCATATTTTCATTATATTCGATTGAAACAGATTAGCGTTATCGCTTCCGCGCACCCAGTCTTCTCTATATATCTTTCCCCCTACTCTCTATCTTTTTTCTTTTTTTCTTCCTGGTTATATTTTTTCTGTGCAGCATGTCCTTTTTCTTCACTTACTTTTCTTTATAATAAAAACGGAATTGTTGATTATTTAGTTGAGGTGACCACACTCCTTTCATCTCGGACGATTTGGACGGTCTCATTTTTAACCAGATGGTGTTACAATATTATAATGGTCGTGCGAGTAATAATACATAGATTCTCTTTCATTCATTTTGCTTGTTCCGTATGAATCATGTACATTCATCCCCTTGAAAATCAGCTTTCAGAATCACCGCTTTTAACCGGGTTCGAAATTCGTTACCTTTGCATGGGGTAGACGTGGGAGGGATACAGTTATTACAATTCCGAGGCAGGATCCATTGTGTAATTTAATTATTTCGCTTATAAGTACTAGCAAATATGTGCACCCTCCGGGTGCAAGTATTTAAGTTTTAATATAATAAAATATCATATTAAATTAGAAAGGCTAATGAAACTGAATAAAAATGCAGATAAAAAATTTGGAACAGAGGGGGTATGATTGAAAAATAGAACAACTTTGAAAGTAACTCTTCCATCATTTTCCATTACTCCCCTCTTTCATTGGTAAATTTTCCTAATTTAACTATTTAGTTAAAATAGGAAGTAAAGAATAATATTACTCTTGTTAATGAATTTCTTTTAAGATTTATCACCGAGATTTTTGCTCATGTTCAAAAAGATAAAACCAAACAATTAGAAATCAATAATACTAAGCATATATTTATTAAAATCAAATTTTTAAGATCAATATGCAAATCAGCCTTCCCATTCACACTATAATCCGCTATTTTGTTATATATATAAATACAATTGCATGTTCTGTGTATGTAGATATGGTCAACAGTATTAATAATTTAAAACAATTTTATCAATAATTGAGGTTTAAATAAAAATAAAATCATGGAGAATGTGACGTAAATAACTAAGGGAATTGTGATTTGAGTAGTAATATAGTTTCGGTTACAGACAGACAAACACACAATCTCCATTTTAATAAGATGTTGTGTAATTTCTTCTTATCTACATGTAACAAACATTGATAAAAGTTATACAAACTAGCAGGACCTGTGGATATACCACAGTATCATAATTTAATTATTACAACGATTGATATGTTTACTTATGACACCCATAAGAAAGAAGAATTCGGCGGATAAGCAACACCATATAATCAGAATTAACATTTTTGCATTTGATCTTAGACGATTTGGACGGTCTCATGTTTAAACAAAGGCTATTGCAACATGATAACGGTCATACTTTTAAGGAACACGAGTTCATATATAGATTCTCTTTTATTCATTTTGCTTGTTCCGCATGAACTATGTACATGCATCCCCTTGAAAATCAGCTTTCAGAATATCAGCTTTTAACCAGGTTCGAAACTCGTTACCTTTGCATTGAGTACAGTTATTACTATTCCGAGGCAGGATCCATTGTATAATTTAATTATTTCGCTTATAAGTATATTTTGTGATTCCTTCTTATCTACATGTAACAAACACTGATAAAAGTTATACAAACTAGCAGGACCTGTGGATATATCACAGTATGATAATTTAAATATTACAGCGTTTGATATGTTTACTTAAGAGCTATTGGTTTATACTTCAATACATAAAAAAAGTATAATAATCTTGATTTAACTCCCTCTTACTCTTTTTCATATTTTCATTATGTTCGATTGAAACAGATTAGCGTTATCGCTTCCACGGACTCAACCCCTCTCTATTTTTCTCCTACTCATTTTTCTTTATCATATTTTTTCTATGTAGCTTGTCCTTTTCTTCCCTTTCTTTTCTTTGTAATAATATTGCAATGGTCAATTATTTAGCTAAGGTGACGACCCCGTAAGAAAGAAGAATTCGGCGGATAAGCAACACCAGATAATCAGGATTTTTATTTTGCATTTCAACTTGGATGACTTAAACAGAGGGTATTGCAAGATGATAACGGTCGTACATTTAAGGAACACAAGTATTAATATACAGATTCTCTTTAATTCATTTTGCTTGTTCCGTACGAATTCTGTACATTCATCCCCTTGAAAATCAGCTTTCAGAATCAGCGCTTTTAACCAGGTTCGAAACTCGTTACCTTTGCAGTGAGTAGACGTGGGGGTGGGTACAGTTATTACAATTCCGAGGCAGGATCCATTGTGTAATTCAATTATTTCGCTCATAAGTATGTTTTGTGATTCCTTCTTATCTACATGTAACAAACACTTATAGAAGTTATACAAATTCGACAATTGTACTAAGCTGCCTTCACACCTATCTCGAGGTAATTCCACTTCATAGTTATCTAGATTTTTTACTTATCTGTACTTACGTCGTTTAGCTTTATGGCATCTCCATAAAGCGGGAAAATTAGAGAAATTGAGCCGTATCCATCCATGCGGACACCTATTTAATATTACAGGGTGTAATCAAAGGCTGGTATTTATTTCTAAGCTTAGCTATAGATGTGGCACATGGACAGAAGTAAAGAGCGCCCTAATGGGAATTGAACTCACTAACAATGTTCAGACTATCTAAACTTGATTAACTATTGCACCATGTTGAGGGTACACAGTTATTATAAGCTTAGCTTAGATGTGCACAAGCCAGAAGTATGGGGCGGCCAATGAGAATCGAACTCGCTAACAATGGTCAGCGAATCTAACATGCTAACCATTGCACCATGGAGGTACCCAGTTATTTACTAAGCTTAGCTTAGATGTGGCACAAGGCCAGAATTATTGGGCGCCCAATGAGAATCTAACTCACTAACAATGGTCAGCGAATCTAGCTTGCTAACCATTATACCGCATGAGGTGCCCAAGGAATATGTTGGTATATTTATTTATTAAGCTTAGCTTATATGTGGCACAAGGCCAGCAGCATGGAGCACCCAATAAGAATCGAACGCACTTAAAAATGGTCAACGAATCTAGCTTGCTAACTATTACACCACGTAAGGAGACCAATGAATATGTTGGTATACTTAATTATTAAACTTAGCTTAGATGTGGCACAAGGCTAGTAGTAAGGAGCGCCCAATTGGAATCAAACTCACTAACAATGGCCAGAGAATCTAGGTTGCTAACCACTGCAGGACGTAAATTGCCCAAAGCAGTCGAAATTAAGGTTTTATTTTTTCCTTTTTTTAAAAATTGTTGTTGAATTGGCTGGCTTTCTTTGCTACCTGAGCCTGGAACAACAAGCTGTGTCAAAAAATGTACCAAGTTTAAAGCTGTATTTACCGAGATAAAAATGAAGAATGAATTACACACACATATATATACACACACACACATATACACACATATATATATATACACACTCACACATATACACACATATATATATATACACACACACACATATATATATACACACATTTTATATATATATATATTATATATATACGTTCATTTTTCAGAATACAAGGTGTGTCAAAAATACAGATTTAAAGCTTGTACCAATATAGAAATTAAAAAATGAATGGAACGTTAATTTTCAGAAATACCAGGTGTATCAAAAAGTACCCAAAAGTAGACAGATTTAAAGCTGTATTTACCAATATAGAAATTAAAAATGAATGGAACGTTAATTTTTCAGAATACCAGGAGGTGTGCAAAAAGTACAGATTTAAAGCTGTATTTACCAATATAGAAATTAAAAATGATGGAACGTTAATTTTTCAGAATACCAGTGTGTCAAAAGTAGCGAAAATCTCGATACTTTTTTGACACACCTGTATATGATAAAAAGGATTGGGAAAATATGGTTGGGACAAAATAAGGTGTTACGAGTTGAAGCAGCCGATTGATCGCAAGGCCTCCTCACCGCTCGTTCAGCCTAAGCGTCAATATGCAGTGCCAATAATGAATCGTTCAGCCACTAGGATCCGTCCTTAAGCATCACGCGTCGCCACCCATAGCCAACACGTGGTTCCATTAGGTGATTTTACCCTCTCAAAAATGTTTTGTTGGAGGATATCTTGCCTTGTGTCATTATTAGTTTTTTAATAATAACACAAGACGTCTTTGTTTTTGGTTTGTTTGTTTTCTCTCGTGAGTTATCTTTATTTTTCCACAAGTGCAGAAAATGCCTTGGTTACAAGACTTACGTCTGACCCAGCCACTTGCCTTGTTCAAAACTGACCTTCTCTCACTGCCACTCTTCCACACTTCGCCACTTGACATCTCTTGACCAGTAAGATATCGACATGTGGCGTTGTGCTGACTCATCCCAAAAATTTCCATCTTACCTTTCACCTAATCTTTCGCATTTCTGGCTTTTCTACATCCTATTTTGTTACAGATTGTCCCGACCGTATTGCCCTTATGGCAAGCCCTCAATCCTTATTATCATATATCCACTCACTTGGTAAGTTAAAAGAGGGCCAAAATATACGGTATTATTAGAAGTTGCTCAATATCTATGATAGAGCTACTATACAATAATAAAGACGTTGGGATAACCTAAAGTCGGTATCAGCCAGACAGCGAGGGAGTCTATCCTCTTTTCACTAGTGCTAGATCAAAGATATTGTTTTTAGTGTCTGAAGCGGAGCGCCATACCCACCACCGGCTCCTCACTGTACCGCACATATCCCCGTACTACTCATACGCTGAGTTGGCGACGGCCGGTATCGACAGGAACCTTGAGGGTTCCCAGCCGAACACTCAACCGGCTGAGCTATATTGACTGTCTGATGAATGCCCAGAAGAAAGGCATGAAACCCAGTTGCAGTAAAAAATATCCGTGTAATTAAATATATTCAAGTGCACTAACTACAACTGGTATCACTTTCACCCTTATATTTCCAGGTTTTTTTCTATCTTTTTCATTTTCTTTCATGTTCACCCTGTGATCTGCTGGAACTGCAAAATCTATCAGTTGACAAGGTCTCTTTTTCTTTTCTTCTAACTTTTGAGTGAGGTTCGATGATTTATATTGTTTGGGATTATTCAAACTATGGTCTTCAACTTTATTAGTTATCTACACAACTTTTTGGCCATGCGCCCTCTGGCCTTCTTCATGTTTCTTGTCGAACGCGGACACCATCTTAATATGTATTAAAATAAAACAAACTATATATAGATAATTTAATTACCAGTCATGTATTTATTAAAAATCTTGTTTTAAAAAAAACAATGAGGACTGTCTAATGTAGCATGTTCAAATTTTGAGTGTATTTATTCGATGTTATGACGATTTTGTGTGATGTGACGTAATCAGTGACGTAATTTTTGGTACAGACAAAAACCGGAGGCGAATCTCTATTATTAATATTATTCAACATTATTCATGTTGTATTTTAGGGGTCTCCATATGCTTCTCTTGGTATATATTTTTATGTTTTTTTTTATTTTTTATGTTGAAGTTGGGCGTTATTATGAAGCATTTAAGTTATGTTATAGAGTACTGGATTCACTTATTTTTTTATTATTTGTTATCATAGATTTTCGAGATCGTTAGATTCCCTTTTTCAAATGAATGTCGCTCCTGTTCAACGGATCCTTTGTTAATAGAAGATTGTTGTTGTTGTTGTGTTGTTGTTGCTCTATTAACATATTCAGCACTTTTCTGCACTCAGTGTATTTCTATAACCCCAACCGACAAGACATATGTACTTTTGGATGCTAGAATCCTTAGATATAATATATCCATCCATCATCATATACTTTTAGTGGTGATGTAACACCCTTGTTTAAATATATTGTTGTTATATACGGGTTCTCGCTGATTTACTTAAAATGAGCGACGACGCCGGGTTCCATGGATATTAACTTCTCTGTTCCATAATGTGTTAGAGTGAGACCTGGTGCAAATGGCTATCTAATGGCCGGAGTGGGTGACCAAGCACTATTCTTATCTTGATTAAAAATGCCAGTCGCCATGATGAAAGATATTTTATTTTGTTTAGTGTTGTTATTATTTTCGTTTACACAAACCTTTATATATATATATATATATATAATATATATATATATATATATATAATATATAATATTATATATCATATATATCGAAACATTGATGAAATAGAATGTAACTTAGCACCTAACATCCAACACAGTTTCTCATTTATTTCACATTTACTCATTTACTCCGCATTTACGCACATTTACTAATTTACACGCACAAAAACAGACACACAGACACACAGACACACATATATATATATATATATATATATATATATATATATATATATATATATATATATATATAGTCATTCACAGACAAATATATATATATATATATATATATATTTTTAGGAAGAAATGCCATAGCTGTACTGCTTCAGTTCAATTCTTTTGATAAAGCGGTAATTACCTCGAAAAATTCAAGAAATAATTAAAAAAAATACAAGTCAACACACAACACCATTGTTACCGTATTATTATTTTTATTTATCCAAACTGCATTGTGATGCCTTCTAAATCAACCTCCTAACCAATACATACACAATGCTTCAAGCAAATATGAAACTCTCTTATATATATATTATATATATATATATAGTCATTCAAGACATATATTATATAATATATATATATATATATATATTATATTAGTCATTCACAGACAAAATATATATATATATATATATATATATATATTTGTCTGTGAATGACTATATATATATATATATAATATATATATATATATATATATATATACTATATATATATATATATATATTTCTGCCAGAAATTTGACGAAAAACCGGCGCTTTGAGTGAAGAAAATTACGTACTAAATAAACACGTTATTAAGATTTTAAAACACTTATAATAGTTTCTTCTTAGAAATCAATAACAAAAACTTAAATACACTATGTACAGAAAATTATTAAACAGCAGAGGTGCTGTCGTTGTATTCTACATCCTCAGCCGGTAGAGTCAAATAAATAAGGACACAAGTTTAATACTTAGCGATTTTTTAATTGTTACTTTTTAGGGGTAAAAAAGAAAATAAATTAAATTAATATTTTTTATCACTTTAAATAATTAGGAAAGGAATTTGAGTTTTTGTCATATGTACGGCATAAAACCCAGGGTCGCAGTAAAAATATCCGTGTAATTAAATATATTTCACGTGCACTAACTATAACTAGTATCATTTTCACCCTTATATTCCTGATTTTTTTTAATTCTCTAGCAAGGTCCAGGTATTTGTTAATCTTTTCTGTAGGAACTGCAAAATCTACCAGTTGACTAGTTCTCTTTTTCTTTTTCTCTGAACTGTTGAGATAAGGTTTGATAATTTATATTATTGGGATTATTCGAACTATGGTCTTCAACTTTTTTGTTATCTACACAACTTTTTGGCCAATGTGCCCTTCGGCCTTCTTCAGGTGTTTCTTGTCGGACGCGGACACCATCTCGAACTCGAGAGCCTTCATGTCGTGATCGTGAGCCTTCACAGAACTTCAACCGAACCCTTTATCAATCCACGAGGGTTGATGTCTCAAGGTAACCATGATGGATAAAAATGTTTAAGCCTGTGTGCAATTATTTTATGTTACTATCGCCCTTGGCCAGGATTGAACCTGCAGCTAAGAGATAACTGTCATTTAAAACTCTATTAACTCAACACCCATATCCGTTGCACTGTGTCCAATTGGGGAGAGAGGGGGGACAAATAAAGGCAGTTTGGTATAAATAAACCGAGATGAGTAGATATGGACAAACGAATAGACGTAGATAGATATGAACTGACATAGATAAGATATGAAAAAGACAAATGATATATATATATATAGAGAATGAGATAGATAGATATAGATAGATGGATAGGTATATATCTATCTAGCTCAGTTTGTTCTTATCTATCAATCTATATCTATTTATCTATCTATCGATCTATCTAAGAATAAACTAATAGATGGATAGATATTAAAATAATGCAATAGCTAGATAGATAGATAGATAGATAGATGGGTTGATTGCTAAGAAAACACTGAGATAGATAGATATATAAATAGATACGAATAAACTGAAAAAGATAGATAGATATTAACTTTCTGGAATAGATAGATCAATAGATAGATAAGAATAAACTGAGATAGATAGATAAATAGATAGATAGATAGATAAATAGATAGATAGATAGATAGATAGATAGGTATCTATCTCAGTTTATTCTTATCTATGTATCTATCTATCTAAGAATAAACTGATAGATAGATAGATAGATAGATGTTAAAATAATAGAATAGAATAGAATAGATAGATAGATAGATAGATAGATAGATAGAATTGCTAAGGATACACTGAAATAGATAGATAGATAGATAGATAGATAGATAGATAGATACGAATAAATGATAGATAGATAGTTAGCATAGATAGATAGATTAGATAGATAAGAATAAACAGATTGATAGATAGATAGATATTAGCAATACTGGAATAAATATTTCGATAGATAGATAGATAGAATAAACTGAGATACTAAAAGATATATATATAATATATCGAAAAGATAGATAGATAAGAATAATTGACGTTTATTTTCAAACGACCCAGAATGCATCTGTACACGAACATCTGCCTCATCTTCATTGATTATGCTGGTGAATATTTGGTATCAGAGTTTTGATTTTGGTGCCGTTCCTTAAACTATCCACCCCCCCCCACACACACACTCACCCCACCCCACACCCAAACATACACGTAGCGTGAAGCGTGACAGATTAATATGCTGTGACGACTCAGTGACTTACATTTGCCGCAACCGTTTTCAAAACTGGATAAAGCCTCAGGATCTTAAGGCCAATTCTGAATTATTCATTATGTTTCATTGAAACAGAATAGCGTTATCGCTTCGCGGGCTCACCACTTTTCTCTACTCTTTTTCTCCTACTCTCTTTCCCTTTTCCTTTCTTGCTTATTTTTCTGTGTAGCATGTTCTTTTTCTTCCCTTTCTTTCTTTATAATAAAAACGGATTTGGTCCATTATTTAGCTGACACTTATAAGAAATAAGAATTCGACAGGTTAATAAAGAACTAAACCCTAACCCTAACCCTAAATTCTAATCCTAACCCAACACTAACCCCAACACCAAGCCCAACCCCAACCCAAACCCTAACCCCTATATTTATCTATAAAATGTATTTATGAATAAAATCTATACATATATAAAGAACAGTTGCGTGTATATGTATGTCTGTAGGAAACTTCGAAAATAAAACAATTAACGCCAAAGTAAATATATATACACATTAAATATCACCAGCGCTTGGCTTTTGAGCAAAAATAATAGAGATTTGATTCATATTCGTGAAGATAATTTTTAAAAATAAAAAATAAATGATTTAATATTTTAGATATTAGATATTAACATTTCTTTTCAGAGTAGCTGGAACAATGCAAGGTCTATTTTTTTTAACATAGGGATTTAAATGGGGCATCCCATGAGGAGATCAACTCACGATTCAGTAATAATGGATCTGCGGGACTAACTTGAAAAATCACCCTCTACCCAGGCGACGCTGGGTAGTCGCTGCTAGTAATATATGAATAAAGAATTTTGCATTTCATCTTGACGGTTTGGACGGTCGCATTTTTAACCAGAGAGTGCTGTAAGATGATAACGGTCGTACAAGGAATAAAGGAATACGAGTATTAGTGTATATATATATATATATATATATATATATATATATATATATTATATATATGTGAAAATAAAATGGAAATTAATCCGACAGTATGAATAAGATATAATGAAAAAACAAACGATGTTACAACTGAAATAGGGCTCATCAGAAGAGAAAGTGTGCAAACCGTTTCGGGGCCAATTCTCTTGACGGTTTTTATAAAGCAACACTCGGCCCATCCTCAACTAATAATGAGGACCCCTATTGCGTTAAAGTATCAACCGCACGTGGGTCGCCGTATCAACAAAAAACAAGACGGGAAAAAGACCGTTAGTAAAAAACAGAAACACTGCTTAGTTAAAAACGTATCTTCTCTCT
>CM042176.1:419026-423614 GCA_023376005.1 Doryteuthis pealeii | reverse complement strand
AAAGCAAACTCGGCCATCCTCAACTAAATATGAGGACCCTATTGCGTTATATGTATCAACCGCACGTGGGTCGGTCATCAACAAAAAACAAGACGGGAAAAAAGACCGTTAGTAAAAAACAGAACACTGCTAGTTAAACGTTGGAATTAATCAAAAAAAATAAAATTGTGCTGTCTGCATTTAAAATAATATGAATTTTATTTAAAAATAAAATGAATTTTATTTAAAAATAAAATGAACCTCATTTTCAATTTTGTTGAGGATGGGCCGAGTGTTGCTTTTTAAAAACCGTCAAGAGAATTGGCCCCGAAACGGTTTGCACACTTTCTCTTCTGATGAGCCTATTTCAGTTGTAAACATCGTTTGTTTTTTCATTATATCTTATTCATATATATATATATATATATAATATACCAAGCGTGTTGGTAGATCCTTGCGGAGAGAAAAAAAACCAGCAGAGAGTTTGATTGTAAAAATATACTACAATATACTATAATAAAGTCAGATTTTAGCCCTGAAGAGCTTTATGCGAAACTAATAGTAGGTTCGTCTGACTCAGTAGATTATATATATATATATATATATATATATATATATATATTATATAAAATTTTTACTTGAAGGCACTTACAACGCATGTATCGCATAAAATTCGATACTTTTTCTTATAGAAATGAACTTGACAAGTGTAATCCCGGCAAAGGATGGCTCGGTGTGTAGAATACCGTACAGACTGTTTCGACTTTATTAAGTCTCATCATATATATAGTGTGTGTGGGGTTGGCACTGTTTCAGCTTTTACTGGAACGGTATGCCAAAGTGCAATATTATTGGGAGAGTGCTCAATATAATAATAATAATAATAATAATAATAATAATAATAATCACTTTTAATTGCTGCACAAAATAATGCCATAAGGACAAACTACATCAAAGCGAAAATCGATAGGACCCAACAAAATAATAAATGTAGACTTTGCAGTAATAGAGATGAGACTGTAAACCATATACTCTGCGAATGTAGCAAAATAGCACAACGAGAATACAAATCTAGACACGACTGGGTTGGGAAGGTGATCCACTGGGAATTATGCAAAAAATTACATTTTGACCATGCAAAAAAATGGTATATGCATAAACCAGAATCTGTTCTTGAGAACGAAACGCACAAAATTCTCTGGGACTTTGAAATAAAAACGGATCACCTTATCCCAGCAAGAAGACCAGACCTAGTGTTGATAAACAAAAAAGAAAGAACTTGTCAACTGGTGGATTTTGAAGTGCCAACAGATCACAGGGTGAGTCTAAAGGAAAATGAAAAAATGGACAAATATCTGGACCTTGCCAGAGAACTGAAAAAGTTATGGAATATGAAAGTCAAAGTGATACCAATTGTAGTTGGTGCACTTGGAACAGTCCCAAAAGGATTAGAAAAGGGCTTGGAAAGTTTGGATATCAGAGGAAGGATTGAAACCATTCAGAACACTGCACTGCTGCAATCTGCCAGAATACTCAGAAGACTCCTGGAGATCTGAGGAGACTTGCTGTCACTCAGACACCAGTGAAAGACCATCAGCTAATACTGATGTGAAAACTCAAAAGGAGCAAATAATAATAATAATAATAATAATAATAATAATAATAATAATAATAATAATAATAATAATATAGAGCTATTATATAAAATAATAATAATAATAATAATAAAATATATAAAGGTTTTATATATTTAATTTAAAGACATAGTCACGACCAATGGTTTAATGCATGCGTGCGTAAGCGCAAACATTCGTCAGGTGACGTTGGGGTTTTAAGTTCAAATGCCTATATATATATATATATATATATATATAAAGATAAATCTAATGAGTCAAACGAACCTAATAAAAGTTTCGCTTAATGCTCTTCAGGACTAAGATCTTAGTCAGATCTTAGCCCTGAAGAGTATTAAGCGAAACTTTTAGTAGGTTCCCCTGACTCATTAGATTTATCTTTATTATTTGCTCTACTTAGGTATTGAGCACTTTTTACTTATTAGCTTTAGTCTCCTGGCGGTTTTGTATGAATATATATATCTTATATATACTAGCAAATATATGCACCCTCGGGGTGCAAGTATTTAAGTTTTAATGTAATAAAATATTGTATTAAATTAGAAAGGCTAATGAAACTAAATAAGAATACAGATAAAAAGATTTGAAACAGAGGGAGTATAATAAAAGATTTGAAACAGAGGGAGTATAATAAAAAATGGAACAACTGAAACTTACTCTTCCATCACACTCGTCTTTCATTGTTATTTTTTCTAATTTAACTATTTAGTTAAAAGAGGAAGTAAAGAATAAAATGACAGTTATTTTATCTTGTTAATGGATTTCATTTAAGATTCATTGAAGAGATTTTTGCTTATATTCATTAAAATAAAACCAAACAGTTAGAAATCAATAATACTAAGCACATATTTATTAAATTCGATTTTTTTAATATTAATATGCAAATTAGCCTTCCCGTTCACACTGTAAACCGCTATTTTGTTGTATATATACATATAATTGCATGTTGTTAGTATGTAGACATGGTCAACACCGGGGGTCCAGTGGCTTCGGCCCTGGATCTTTACAAGTTAATAGCGTCGATCCCAGGGGGCCATCCCCCCAGGCAACACCTGCCCCCTTGATTTAAAGGGGCAGGGCTGGGTTTATTGCCCAGTGCCTGAGGCGCCCCCCTTGAGGGGGAATGCCGACGGGATCGACGCAATTTTTCACCCGCCACCCCATGAGCTTCGGTTTGTGGGTGGTCCCACGTTAATAGGGACTTTGTGCCTGACCCGTACAAGTGGGGTACGCGGTAAATACTATGTAGACATGGTTAACAGTATTAATAATGTAAGACAATTTTATTAATAATTGAGGTTTAGATAAAAAATAAAATCATGGAGAATGTGCTGTCAATAACTAAGAGAATTGTGACTTGAGTAGGAATAGAGTTTCGGTTACAGACAGAAAAACACACAATCTCCATTATAATAAGATATATATGCATATACATTTTTTTTCTTTTGGCCAAAATATTGTACTAATAGATTATTTTTTGTTGGTACGATTATCTTGGTCTTTTCTTTTTTCAAAAAATTTCTTTCTTCCCAGTTGATGTTTGGTAGTATATTTTTACAATCTTTTTGCTGGTTTTTTTCTCACCGCGAGGATTTACCAACCATATATATACTAATTCTGATAATAACAAAAGTATGCATGATATTTTTAATAAATAGTAAAAAAAACGGTTTCTGCGTGGTGTGAAAATTAATTTTTGAACGATTTTGCCTTAGAGTGTGGGAATTAAAATTCAGTGTCGGAGGGTTTGTATCATAGGTAAGTAAAGTCATCAAATTTATTAAAGGAGTAAAAAATAAATAAATAAATAAAATCAAAAAATTGAAATGGAAACTTAATTATGTCCCCCTCAAATATAATATCGCGTGCATCTATTGATTATTAATTGAATAATTATTAACCCCTTGATAATGAAAAATTACTATTTCTTTTTTATAGATAATTTCTCTTAACTTTATTAATATATATATATATATATATATATATATATATATATATATATATATATATATATACTAGGAATATATGCACCCTCCGGGTACAAGTATTTAAGTTTTAATATAATAAAATATCATGTTAAATTAGAAAGGCTAATGAAACTGAAAAAAGAATTCAGATAAAAATATTTGGAACAGAGAGGGTATGATTGAAAAATGGAACAACTTTGAAACTAACTCTTCCATCATTTTCCATTACTCCCGTCTTTCATTGGTAAATTTTCCTAATTTAACTATTTAGTTAAAATAGGAATAAAGAATAATATTACAGTTATTTCTTCTTGTGAATGGATTTCATTTAAGATTTCTCCCCGAGATTTTTGCTCATATTTATTAATATAAAACCAAACAATTAGAAATCAATAATACTAAGCATATATTTATCAAAATCAAATTTTTAAGATCAATATGCAAATTAGCCTTCCCGTTTACACTGTAAACCGCTATTTTGTTGTATATATAAATACAATTGCATGTTATTAGTATGTAGATATGGTCAACAGTAGCTTCGGCCTCTGGACCATTGATATAATTAACAGCGTCGATCCCAGGGGGCCATCCCCCCAGGCAACACCTGCCCCCTCGATTTAAAGGGGCAGGGCTGGGTTTATTGCCCGGTGCCTGAGGCGCCCCCCTTGAGGGGGAATGCCGACGAGATCGACGCAATTTTTCACCTGCCACTCCATGAGCTTCGGTTTGTGGGTGGTCCCACGTTAATAGGGACTTTGTGCCTGACCCGTACAAGTGGGGTACGCGGTAAATACTATGTAGATATGGTCAACATTCTTAATGATGTAAAACAATTTTATTGATAATTGAGGATTAAATAAAAATAAAATCATGGAGAATGTGATGTAAATAACAAAGGGAATTGTGACTTGTATAGTAATATAGTTTCGGTTGCAGACATACAAACCCACAATCTCCATTATAATAAGATATATATATATGTGTGTGTGTGTGTATCTTCTCTAATAA
>CM042176.1:401526-416526 GCA_023376005.1 Doryteuthis pealeii | reverse complement strand
TATATATATATATATATAATATATATATATTATATATATATATATATAATATATATATGAGTTCTATATACTGTGAATGATCAAATAGGAAAACGTGACAATATTATTATACAAATCTGACGGAAAATTGCCTCCAAAATTGATGAAGTTTTGTTTTTTTTCTTATATTTGAAAAAAAAAAATTCTATGATATTAACTAGAAAAATAATCTGTCAGATATGAGAATTTCATTCGCAACTGGTGATAAAAATAGTGATGATGATGATGAGGATGATGACAACGATGATGATGATGATATTGATAAAAACGACGATGATAATGATAGCTTAACAATGAGGATAATTATGATGACAATAGAAAGGAAGGTAATGTCGATGATGGCATAATGCTGATGTTGATGATGACGTTGATGATGACGTTGATGATAATGAACTAACAACAATATCAACAAAATTGAAGATTAAGATAATGATAAAAACTCAAGTAATAATATCAATGATACTACTACTACTACTAATAATAATAATAATCTTATTATAATGGAGATTGTGGGTTTGTCTGTCTGTAACCGAAACTATATTACTATACAAGTCACAATTCCCTTTGTTATTTACATCACATTCTCCATGATTTTATTTTTTATTTAAACCTCAATTATTAGTAAAATTGTTTTACATCATTAAGACTGTTAACAATATCTACATACTAATAACCTGCAATTATATTTATATATTCAACGAAATAGCGGTTTACAGTGTGAATGGGAAGGCTAATTTGCATATTGATCTTAAAAAAATTGATTTTAATAAATATATGCTTAGTATTATTGATTTCTAATTGTTTGGTTTTATCTTAATAAATATGAGCAAAAATCTCGGGGATAAATCTTAACAGAAATCTATTAACATAAAGAAATAACTGTAATTTTATTATTTTCTTCCTATTTTAACTAAATAGTTAAATTAGGGAAATTTACCACTGAAAGACGGGAGTAAGGGAAAATGGTGGAACAGTTAGTTTCAAAGTTGTTCTATTTTCCGATTATACCCCCTCTGTTCCAAATATTTTTAACTGAATTCTTAATCAGTTTCATTAGCCTTTCTAATTTAACATGATATTTTATTATATTAAAACTTAAATACTTGCACCCGGAGGGTGCATATATTTGCTAGTAATAATAATAATGCTATAAGGACAAACTATATCAAATGCTTTTTGTTTTCATGTTTTTTCTTCATTCTTGCTCATTTTTTCTTTCTTTCTTTTTTCTTTTTTTCTTCTTCCTTTTCCACTTTTATCTTCCTTGCTTTCTCTTTCTTTCATTTCTTCTTTCTTTCTATTTTTTCTTTCTTTGCCTTTCTTACTTTTTTCATTCTTTCTTTTTGAACACTTTCAAAGTTCTATTACTTTCTATTTTTTGCTTCTTCTTTCTTTCTTTTCTTTCTACATTTTTTCTCCCTTTTTTCTCTTATGTATGTATGTATGTATGTATGTACATACAAGAAATACTTTTCCAACGCAACCTGAGATGGGCTGGTCACTTAAACAGACTTGAAAATGACCGACTTTTAAAACAGATTCTGTACTTAAACTGAGAGAGGGATCACGTGGAATCGGTAGACCAAAACTCAAGTACAAAGACAACACCAAAAGAAACCTGAAGGACTTTGATATCTCCATAGGCAGTTGGCAAGACGCAACCAAATACCGAATAAATTTGAGGAAAATTATTCGCGTGGTGTCATCATCGGATACGATGGACAGCAAATAATAATAATAATAATAATAATAATAATAATAGTTGATAACAAACTATATCAAAGCGAAAATTGATAAGACCCAACAAAATAGTAAATGTAGACTTTGCGGTAATATAGATGAGACTGTAAACCATATACTCTGCGAATGTAGCAAACTAGCACAACGAGAATACAAAACTAGACACGACTGGGTGGGGAAGGTGATCCACTGGGAATTATGCAAAAAATTACATTTTGACCATACAACAAAATGGTATATGCATAAACCAGAATCTGTTCTTGAGAACGAAACACATAACATTCTCTGGGACTTTGAAATAAAAACGGATCACCTTATCCCAGCAAGAAAACCAGACCTAGTGTTGATAAACAAAAAAGAAAGAACTTGTCAACTGGTGGATTTTGCAGTGCCAGCAGATCACAGGGTGAAGCTAAAGGAAAATGAAAAAATGGACAAATATCTGGATCTTTCCAGAGAACTGAAAAAGTTATGGAATATGAAAGTGAAGTGATACCAATTGTAGTTGGTGCACTTGGAACAGTCCTAAAAGGATTAGAAAAAGGTTTGGAAAGTTTGGAAATCAGAGGAAGGATTGAAACCATTCAGAACACTGCACTGCTGCAATCTGCCAGAATACTCAGAAGAGTCCTGGAGACCTGAGGAGACTTGCTGTCACTCAGACTCCAGTGAAAGACCATCAGCTAACGCTGATGTGAAAACTCAAAAGGAGTAAATAATAAAAAAACTAGTTTATTTGTAAGTTTATTGATTTTAACGGCATACCAACCCGTCTGGGGTTATGCCATGCCTAACGGTTAGGAAGTTACACATATCATGTATTTATATTTATAGTACTTTTTAGTAATTGGTTTTAACAATGTTTTAGCATTATTGGGGATTATGTTGTATGGTATTGATTTGTTTCATGTCTATATTATATGGAATAATTTTATTTCTCTCAAAAAAGAGAGAACATCCCCCATGTTGACATTGTCAAACAGATCTTTCATATATAACTTTCATAACGGTTTCTGATGTGATCAAAAAACCTGCATTTCATGAATAAGTGTTTAACTGTCAAAGGTGTGTGACATGTTCCACATTGTGTTTGTTGTTCTTGTTTGAGTATATAGGAATGCATTAGTCTTGTATGACCAATGAGTAATCGGGACACAATGACTTGTTCCTTTCTAGACTTCCTTCTGGAAATCAGAGGAAGAATTGACACCATCCAGAAAACTGCACTTCTGCAATCTGCCAGAATACTCAGAAGAGTCCTGGAGATCTGTGGAGACTTGTTGTCACTCAGACTCAAAATTTTGACAATACAACAAATTGGTATATGCATAAAACCGAATCTGTTCTTGAGAATGAAACGTATAAAATTTTCTGGGACTTTGAGATAGAGACGGATCACCCTATCCCAGCCAGGAGACCAGACCTAGTTTTTAACAAAGAAAAAGAGAACGTGTCAACTAGTGGACTTTGCGGTTCCAGCAGACCACAGGGTGAAGCTGAAGGAAAATGAAAAGATGGATAAATACCTGAGAATTGAAAAAGCTGTGGAATATGAGAGTGAAAGTTTTTGTAGTTGTGCACTTGGGAAAAAGACTGGAAAATCTGGAAATCAAAGGAAGAATTGAGACCATTCAGAATACTGCCCTGCTGTAATTTTCCAGAATACTGGAGACCTGAGGAGACTTGTTGTCACCCAGCCTCCAGTGAAATACTATCTCTGATGTGAAAAACTCAAAAGGAGTGATAATAATAATAATAATAATAATAATAATAATAATAATAATAATGTAACATAATGAGAGTAACCAGGTCACTGTATGACGTCAGCGGGGGTTGACGTATGTTGCATGTGTAGAAATAGAACAATGCAGAAATGGAAAAGTGTACATATGGAAAACCCGAGTTATCTAGGCCTGTGAGTGATACGTAGAAGTCACTGATCTTGGTTTATGATTGACCAAACGAAGAGTAAAATAGAGAGCGTGAAAGAGTGTTTGGATGGAACAGACCCAAGATAGTGATCTGTCCTCAAGGGGCATTCAGCTTGAGACTAAAAAATAAAGAGCTCTAGAAAAGAAAACAACATCAAATCTTGTGTTCGTTATTAAAAAACTTCCATCGGACACAAAGAGGAAAAGACCCGACATGAAAATCCTATGTGGTTCCAGCTACTCAACAGCCCAGATCCAAGATATAGAGATAGCAGAATGTTATATACAGTCACTGGGCCCGACAAAGAACACGGAACACATGTATATATAGAAATATAAAGTTATATTCTTAGTCTTCGATTGTGTGTAGACTGGGATTCGTCGGTAGAGGATGCACATACACAGGGGCCTTCGGGAGTTCTGACTGCGAGCGATCTCGATCTCGATCTTGCTCTGCTCAACCCAGATTTCTAACGTTTTTTTTTATAATTCTTTAACTCAACAGGGTCACGCCTCTTTGATCATGATACCTACAGAGTTTTCCACTAGACACACCTCATCGCCCACGCAGCTTGCTTTTAGTGGTTATGGACTACACCTAAACATTTTCTGTACCTATGCATTGTCAATTTAAACCTATCATTTCCGGGTGTCAAAGGTCGGTTCACTGCGTTCAAGGCAATATCCTGTTTTTGTTTTCATGATTGACACCCACGCATTTCTTGCGTCCACGTGCGAATCATCTGCACTTGGTCACTGGCTGCAAACCAGGCAATATAATACAAGAATAGTAGAGAAAAGACAACATATCCAGATAGACGTTAGACGACCCAATCAGTTCCATAAAAGATATCATCAAAATAGAAACGACATATTCAAGATAAGTATATGATTATATAACATACTTTAAATAATCTAGATAGATAAAGCATGAGGAGACATGGACATGGCTAAAAAGGGGAAACCTCAAAAGAGAAACTTTACCTCTCATAATTACAGCGCTATTGTATGGAGGTGCGTGGTGTAATGGTTAGAGTCGTAGAAAATGGACTCGTCAACCCTAGTTCAAATCCTGGACAAGTCAGTTTGCATTTCACATAACGCTTATACATTTGGGAAAGTTATGAATCAATATATTCTCCCACCAGCTATGGGTAAATAATGGGACAGGCTGCGATTTTTAACCTTGGATAGTTAACCAGTTTTGGAGAAGAAAAACTCTGAATTCAAACGTATTAAACTCCGCTTAAGTAATTGACCTTGTGTCATATCCTGCTCGTGCAGAGCGGTATATATATATATATATATTATATATATATATATATATAGCACAAATTGGGTAATCTGATCAGAGCAGTAAAGTGGAGAGTGGACGGTAGGTGTAGTGCTCTACCTCTTTAAAAAAAAAATCTCCCCGCTCTAGCGCTGCATAATACGCATGAAACTTGAGTAACAGCAATATTTTCCCATAATATATATATATATATATATATATATATATATGTGTTGTGTGTGTGTGTGTGTGTGTATGAGTGAGTGTGTGTAAGTTGTAAATAGAAGCGAATCCGACGGTATGTTGAAATGAAAAATAAAGGAAGGAAAATGTCGAATGGATAAAATAGGGTTTATTTTATCTTATTTTTATTTTACTGACACGTGTTTCGGCTAGGAGTTTATCCATGTATACATGTATTCTATCTATCATTACTTTAAATACAAAATAAAATAAAATAACAATAAAAGTAGGTTTCTTTTCGATTATTGTTATTGTTGTTTTATTTTGTATTTAAAATAATGATAGATAGAATACATTTATGCATGGATAAACTCCAGGCCGAAACACGTGTCAGTAAAATAAAAATAAATAAATCCTATTTTATCCATTCAACATTTTCTTTCCTTTATTTTTCATTTCAACATTATATATATATATATATATATATATATATATATATATATATATGAGAAGTAAACAAACAAACAATGTGTTTGATATGGCTTTTTTAGCTGACAATTTTTGGAAAAATATGTACTTAATTGAAGTCGTACTTAATTTTTTTGAAATTAATTAATTAATAATTAATGAATTAGGCGGGCATTCCTATTCAAATGTAAGGCTAAACAAATCGAGAAAAATCAATCTCTGTATGTGCATTTCAGCCTATTAGGCCTCATCAGCAGAGCTATAGACAGGAAGACTGCTTTGTGTGTGATTCGAAACCTGACTGTCAAGCTGACAGGCGGGGACTCTAACCATTACACCAGCTGGCCTTTTTTTCCAGATTTTTGTCTGTTTTGAAGTAGGTTTTATTCCACTTGTGGTGACTTTACTACACGACAGTATGAGAAGTAAACAAACAAACAATGTGTTTGATATGGCTTTTTTTAGCCGATAATTTTTGAGAGAATATGTGCTTAATTGAAGTCGTACCGGGGAGATTTTTTTATTGAGGTAGAGTACTACACCTACCGTCAGCTCTCCACTTTACAGCACTCATTAGATTACCTAATCTTGGCTACACATACGCTGAGTTGGCGAGAACCGTTATTGGACTCAGAATCTTGTTAATAAACATATTGAAATTTTTACTAGAATTAGTATTTCACTGTTATCTATATTAGATCGAGACTTTTGATGATTAAAAATAGATATTCGCCGTGAACAAATGTCATCCAGGTGCGCATTAGACAGGAAGTTGTTTTCTTCTTCATCTGGGGGTTATCAAGTACATTGTTCTGATAATCAAACACTAGCAAAAATATGCACCCTCCGTCCTGCGTAAGAATTTAAGTTTTAATCTAAAGAAACATTAAATTAGAAAGACTAACGAAATTAAATAAGAACGCATATAAAAAGACTACACCTATTTTAATTATATTATAATTGGTTTCTATATAAAATCATTCATAGGATTGATTTTAATACGTTGTAGAATAAAACAATAATATTACAGATCAATAACACCAAATAATTATTTATTAAACCAAGTTTTGTTAAAACCAGTATGCAAATTAACCACACCATATATTATGTAAACAGTAATTCCTTAGTGTGATATAAAACACATCGGAGCACCTCACGTGGTATAATGGTTAGTAAGCTAGACTTGCTGCCCATTGTTAGTGGTTCGATTCTCATTGGACGCCCCATACTTCTGGCTTTGTGCCACATCTAAGCTAAGCTTAGTAAATAAGTATACAAAAACACATTGCAGGATTTTAAACGCACTAATAACTTGAGCTGTTTTGAGGCAAATCTAACTCAGATTCTCATAGAGATCGTTAATAAATAATGATAAAAAAGATTTATTCTATGTATTAATATTGATGATTTTGACTACAAATTAAATACTCATTGATACAATAACGCCATTCCTGAGGATATTCTGGCGTAAGCAATGACATAGTTCCGGTTACAGACGCACAGACACCGAATCTCTATTATAATAAGATATCTAGATTTGTTTGTCTGAATATTTGAGATGAGGGTTGATGTGTATAATTCTGAATTTTCGGACTGTTGTTCACATCATTATTGTGGTATTTACAATCCCAACGTTTCGGCCGCTGTATCCTCCGGCCATCCCCAGGTGTTCCCTGTGTATCCGAGAGTAACAATGTTCCAACCTGGGAAATCATTTTGAATAGTATGACTGTTGATCAAACAAGGCGTCGAAGAAACTTCTGAAAATCTTATTTAAATAATGATGTTATTGTTTTTTCTCGCCTATTATTCCTATAATTATCTGAGTAGCTAGGCTTGTTAATAAGTTCGATTGACAATGGGTGCTCCATTCTACTGGCCTTGTGTCAAGCTAGAGAAACATCTAAGTAAAGTGCTGCTTTTCGCCTCATATGAACTTGATCTTCGTTCAAAGCTTTTCCAAATTCGAGGAATTTAATTAGAAAATCGAATAATAGATTTTTGGCTAAAATTGTCGTGACATACAACCGCCATGATGAAGATATGAATAATATTTTTTTTCAACAATCTAACCCGAGCTCAGTGGGTGACCCAACTGGTCACGTCTTATCGCTGATGAGACTTAATAAAGCTGAAATAGTCTGTACGATGTTCTACACACCGAATAATTATTTACCCAAATTCACTTGTCATATAATTATATATTTATTATTATCGAATTTTATGCGATATACGCATTGTAATTGCCTTCAATCAAAAATATAGATAATAATATATATATATATGTGTGTGTGTGTGTGTGTGTGCGTGTGTGTGTGTGTGTGTGTGTATGTACATATATCCTGTGTTTTTTAGAGGAGAATGTTTATATGAAAATGTTTATATATATATATATATATATATATATATTATATATAATATACCGTATTAATACGGCATCTTCAGGTAATCACAAGAACATGACTCTTGTCATGTTCTTGTGATTACCTGAAGATGCCGTATTAATACGGTTGAAATAAATTATTGTAATGAAGGTATATATATATATATATATATATATATATATATATATATATATATATATATATATATATCCTGTGTTTTTTGACAAGAATGTTTAGCGTGGTGGGATAAATAAATTCGAAACCCCTATAAGGATATAAATTTACGACCTTGTTTTCATTTCTTAATTCTCCTCCTTTCAAAATCATAAATACATAATAATTCACACTTTTTTATATTGTTGATAATAGATTTGATAATATTTGGGATAAAGAGTTCTTTGGAAATTTAGGCTGGCCATTTATCACAAAATATAAAATTCCAATAATAATAATAATAATAATAATAATAATCTTATTATAATGGAGATTGTTGGTTTGTCTGTCTGTAACCGAAACTATATTACTATACAAATCACAATTCGCTTTGTTATTTGCATCACATTCTCTATGATTATATTGTTTATTTTAACTTCAATTATTGTTTTACATCATTAATACTGTTGACCATATCTACATACTAATAACATGCAACTGTATTTATATATACAACAAAATAGCGGATTACAGTGTGAATGGGAAGGCTAATTTGCATATTGATATTTGATTTTAATAAATATATACTTAGTATTATTGATTTCTAATTGTTTGGTTTTATCTTATTGAATATGAGCAAAAATCTCGGGAAGAAATCCATAAACAAGAAGAAATAACTGTAATTTTATTATTTACTTCCTATTTTAACTAATAAGTTAAATTAGGAAAATTTACCAATGAAAGACGGGAGTAATGAAAAATGATGGAAGACTTAGTTTCAAAGTTGTTCTATTTTTCAATCATACTCCCTCTGTTCCAAATCTTTTTATCTGCATTCTTATTCAGTTTCATTAGCCTTTCTAATTTAATATGATATTTTATTATATTAAAACTTAAATACTTGCAACCGGAGGGTGCATACATTTGCTAGTAATAATAATAATAATAGTCATTGTGTAACCGAAACTACGTCACCACCAACGTTACAATTCCGTTAGTTTATGTTATATTCTCAATGGTTATTAAATAATCCTTATTTAATCTTAATTAGCATCTTATTTACTAACGATGTCTCAAGCTGAGATTGATTTGCACATATTATTGTGTTTAAAATACTTCGGTGTGTTATATATTATTAAGTAATAACTGTTTATATGGTATATTGTGTGATTAATTTGCATACTGGTTTTAATACAACTGTATTTAATAATTAATTAGTTGGGGTTATTGATATCTAATAATAAGTGTAACCTTTTTATGTATTCTTATTTAATTTTATTATTCTTTCTAATTCAATATAATATTTGATTATATTCTTTCTAATTCAATATAATATTTGATTATATTAAAACTTAACTACTTGTGCCCGGGGGCGCATATTTTTGCTAATAATAATAATAATAATAATAATAATAATAATAATAATAATAAGAAGAAGAAGAAGAAGAAGAAGACCAGACCTAGTGTTGATTAACAAAAAAAGGAAGAACTTGTCAACTGGAGGATGTTGCAGTTCCACTAGATTACAGGGTGAAGATGAAGGAAAACGAAAACCTGAAACAAATACCTGGACCTTGCCAGAGAACTGAAAAAGCTATGGAATATGAAAGTCAAAGTGATACCAATTGTAGTTGGTGCACTTGGAAGGGTCCCAAAAAGCTTGGGAAAAAGCTTGGAAAATCTGGAAATCAGATGAAGAATTGAGACCATCCAGAATACTGCATTGCCGCAATCAGCCAGAATACTCAGAAGAGTGCTGGAAACCTAAGGAGACTTGTTGTCACTCAGACTCCAGTGAAATACCATCATCTAACGCTGATGCAAAAAACTCAAATAATAATAATAATAATATAATAATAATAATAATAATAATAGAAAAAATGTGTAGAATCGTAAAATTGTATCTCGTCTGACCAAAGTCCGGCTCGCATCGTTGCGATCTTAATTGGCTAGTCCAAAAGTGTTCGTTTCTATTTTTCTTTGATGTAAATTTTGTCGTTGTTTTGGGAGAATATAATTGATTGCCAGAGTGACACGGTGGGGGCGGGCGGCGGCGATGGCGAATAGAGAAGAGTGTCAGGTGGGATGTATGTGTGGGGGGTGAGAGTTTTGTTCCCGGGCGGTAAAGCATTGTCTTACTGCCTAGAATTATTTTGGTTTTGAGTGGGGAAATGGGATTCGACAGTTCTCGAATTGATTTAGATATTTTTACCTTTTCTTCTTCTTCTTCTTCTTCTTCTTCTTCTTCTTCTTCTTCTTCTTCTTCTCTCTCTCTCTCTCTCTCTCTCTCTCTCTCTCTCTCTCTCTCTCTCTCTCACTCTATTTCTCCATGTATCTATTTTTGTGTGTATTCCTTCTTCCTTGGAATTGGCGACCATTTTGTTTCCATTATATTCTCGTCTGAATGAACTTATTTCTTCTTCTTCTTCTTCTTCTTCTTCTTCTTCTCTTCTTCTTCTTCTTCTTCTTCTTCTTCTTCGTCGTCGTATGTCTTCTTCTTCTTCTTCTTCTTCTTCTTCTTCTTATTATTATTATTATTATTATTATCTCTGCGCTCTTCTTCTTCTTCTTCTTCTTCTTCTTCTTCTTCTTCTTCTTCATCATCATCATCATCATCATCATCATCTTCTTCTTCTTCTTCTTCTTCTTCTTCTTCTAAACTCTTCGTCTTCTTCCCAGAGAATCATAATCGTCATCATTATTATTATTATTATTATTATTATTATTATTATTATTATTATTTATAAACTTTTTGCCGTTTCCTTTTGGGGATTACTCTTATCTCTCTTGAAGAAAAAAAAACACCAAAAACTTTGTTTTATTCTTTACCTATTTTCTCTTCATATATTCTATTTCCGTAGAGAATGCCTAAATCCATCTAACCATTTTTTTCGGGGGAGTAGGGGGCGGATTTGTCATACGTTCTTTCTTTCTTTATTTTACTTCCATTTTCATTGACTTCCGTTTTCTTTATTTTCTTTCATTCAAGTTCTTTTTTCTGTTCTATTGTTTTTCTTTTCCTTTTTCGTCTTTCATTCTTAGTTCATTTTACTTTCTTTCTTTTTTCTTTCTTTCTTAGTCTTTTTGCTCTTTCATCTTTTTTTCTTTTTTCTTCCTCTCTTTCACGTTTTATTTTTCTTTCTATTCATTTTATTTTTAATTATTTATTGTCTCATTTTACTTTCTTTCGTTTTTCTTTCTTTTTTAGTTTTTTTCTCTTTCATCTTTTTTTTCTTTTTTCTTCCTCTCTTTCACGTTTTATTTTTCTTTCTATTCATTTTATTTTTAATTATTTATTGTCTCATTTTACTTTCTTTGGTTTTTCTTTGTTTTTTTCTTTTTTCTCTTTCACCTTATTTCTTTTTTCTTCCTCTCTATCACGTTTTCTTTCTATTCATTTTATTTTTATTTATTTATTTATTGTCTCATTTTCTTTCTTACTCTTTTTTTTTTCGTTCCTTTTTATTTTTTTCTCTTTCATCTTCTTTGCCTATTCGTCTTCTCTATCACTTTTTATTCTCTTAACGTTTTGTCTTCCTTCCTGTTTTCTTTCTTTCTTCTATTTCTTAGTTTACTTTCTTTCTTTTTACTTATGTTTCTTTTACTTCTTTCGTTGCATACGATCAAGTCATATTGAAAAAAACACCAGTTCCCTTTAGACCACCGAAGTTAAGCATATATATTTCCTTTCTTTCAATATCTTTTTCTTTTCTTTCTTTTTTAATCTTTTCTTTCTTCTTTCCTTTCCTTTTCTTTCCTTTCCTTTCCTTTCTTTCAATATCTTTTTCTTTTCTTTCTTTTTCAATCTTTTATTTCATCTTTCCTTTCCTTTTCTTTTATTTCCTTTCTTTCAATATCTTTTTTTTTCTTTCTTTTTCAATCTTTTATTTCATCTTTCCTTTCCTTTTCTTTCCTTTCTTTCAATATATTTTTCTTTTCTTTCTTTTAAATCTTTTATTTCATCTTTCCTTTCCTTTTTTTTCTTCCTTTTTTCAGTATCTTTTTTCTTTTCTTTCTTTTTCAATCTTTTATTTCATCTTTCCTTTTCCTTTTCTTTCCTTTCCCTCTATCAATATCTTTTTCTTTTCTTTCTTTTCCATCTTTTATTTCATTTTTCCTTTTCCTTTTCTTTTCTTTCTTTCTTTCAATATCTTTTTTTTCTTTTCTTTTTTCAATCTTTTATTTCATTTTTTCCTTTTCTTTTCTTTCTTTCTTCAATATCTTTTTCTTTTCTTTCAATCTTATGTCATCTTCTTTCCTTTTCTTTCTTTCTTTTCTTTCAATATCTTTCTTTTCTTTCTTTTTAATCTTTTATTTCATCTTCCTTTCCTTTTTTCTTTTCCTTTCTTTCAATATATTTTTCTTTTTCTTTTTTTTTAATCTTTTATTCATCTTTCCTTTCCTTTTTCTTTCCTTTCCTTTCCTTCTTTCAATATCTTTTTCTTTCTTTCTTTTTTAATCTTTTATTTCATCTTTCATTTCCTTTCCTTTCTTTTCTTTCTTTCAATATCTTTTTCTTTTCTTTCTTTTCAATCTTTATTTCATCTTTCCTTTCCTTTCCTTTCCTTTTCTTTTCTTTCTTCAATATATTTTCTTTTCTTTCTTTTTTTAATCTTTTATTTCATTTGTCCTTTCCTTTTCTTTCCTTTCCTTTCTTTCAATATCTTTTTCTTTTCTTTCTTTTTCAATCTTTTATTTCATCTTTCCGTTCCTTTTCTTTCCTTTCCTTTTCTTTCCTTTCCTTTCTTTCAATATCTTTTTCTTTTCTTTCTTTTTCAATCTTTTATTTCATTTTTCCTTTCCTTTTCTTTTCTTTCCTTTCTTTCAATATCTTTTTCTTTTCTTTCTTTTTTAATCTTTATGTCATCTTTCCTTTCCTTTTCTTTTCTTTCCTTTCTTTCAATATCTTTTTCTTTTCTTTCTTTTTTAATCTTTTATTTCATCTTTCCTTTCCTTTTTTTTCTTTCCTTTCTTTCAATATATTTTTCTTTTCTTTCTTTTCTAATCTTTTATTCATCTTTCCTTTCCTTTTCTTTTCTTTCCTTTCTTTCAATATCTTTTTTCTTTTCTTTCTTTTTCAATCTTTAATTTCATCTTTCCTTTCCTTTTCTTTCCTTTCCTTTCTTTCAATATCTTTTTCTTTTCTTTCTTTTTTAATCTTTTATTTCATCTTTCCTTTCCTTTTTTTCTTTCTTTTCTTTTAATATCTTTTTCTTTTCTTTCTTTTTTTAATCTTTTATTTCATCTTTCCTTTCCTTTTCTTTTCTTTTCTTTCTTTCAATATCTTTTTCTTTTCTTTCTTTTTTAATCTTTTATTTCATCTTCCTTTTCTTTCTTTCCTTTCCTTCCTTTCAATATATTTTTCTTTTCTTTCTTTTTCAATCTTTTATTTCATCTTTCCTTTCCTTTTCTTTCCTTTCCTTTCTCAATATATTTTTCTTTTCTCTCTTTTTCAATCTTTTTATTTCCTCTTTCCTTTTCTTTCCTTTCCTTTCCTTTCTTTCAATTATCTTTTTCTTTTCTTTCTTTTTCAATCTTTTCTTTCATTTTCTTTCTTTTTTTTCTTTCCTTTTCTATCTTTTCTTTTCTTTTCTTTCAATCTTTAATTTCATCTTTCCTTCCTTTTTTTCCTTTCCTTTCTTTCAATGTCTTTTCTTTTCTTTCTTTTTCTAATCTTTTTTTCATCTTTCCTTTCCTTTTCTTTCCTTTCCTTTCTTTCAATATATTTCTTTCTCTCTTTTTCAAATTTCCTTTTATTTCCTTCTTTCCTTTCTTTTCCTTTTTCTTTTTTTTTTTTTCTTCTTTCTTTTTTAATCTTTTATTTCATCTTTCCTTTCCTTTTCTTTCCTTTTCCTTTCTTTCAATATCTTTTCTTCTTCTTTCTTTTTCAATCTTTATTTCATCTTTTTTTCCTTTTCCTTTTCTTTCCTTTCTTTCAATATCTTTTTTCTTTTCTTTTTTTTTATCTTTTTTATTTCATCTTTCCTTTTCTTTCTTACTTCTTAATATTTACTCTATTGAAACTTTGATTTAACAAATATGACCAGACAGATAAATATATTTTCTGGTCTTTTTTAAGATGTTTTTAACACATATAGCATGTTTTAACGCGATAAAATGATAAACCAAGTTGATTATTTGATACAGTCCACTTCGTATTTACACAAAATACGAGTAATGATTAAAATACAAAAGAACAATTAATGAAACGTTAATTTTCTTCCGAATACAAGTTGTGGTCAAAAGGTGGCTAGACCAAAATTGTATTTACCAACACAGTAAGGTACAATGATTGAAACGTTAATTTTCGCCAAAAGTTATCCAGACCAAAGCTATATTTACCAAGACAGAAAAGCTGTATTTACCACAAGTACAATGAATAAAACGTTAATTTTCTTCCAAATACGACATATAGTCAAAAGATGACCAAACCAAAGCGGTATTTACTGTAACGTTACGCCTTTTTCACAGCACTAAATCGTATACGTAACGTTGTGGGCCCATCGCGTCTTCACGTCTTCAAAACACACGGTACTATTAGGACTTGTACAAGTTGTATATACGGAGCGGGTAAGTTGGCTTGTTTACAAGCGCACACAAATCTAGTAGTCCTTCAAAGTCCATGAAAGAACCCTTCCACACTTCTTCGCTTGGTCAAGTGGTTCTTCGTCGCGGTCAATTAACTTTTTATCTCCCGGGGTATCTTTGGGCAAGGGAATCTCATTTCATTGATAATATATCCCGTAGTATTTTTCCGTTGTAACGAAGATGACGATGGAATTGTTTTCATAAATTTAATTCAACTGCAAGTTGTTGGGGGGGGTGTGGT
>CM042176.1:393066-401426 GCA_023376005.1 Doryteuthis pealeii | reverse complement strand
ATATTATGCAAGATAAGAAAGAAAGAGAAAAGAATGGAAAATAAATAAAAGATTGAAAAAAGAACAAGAAAGAAAAATATTATTCAAGAAAAAGGAAAGGAAAGAAAAGAATGGAAAGATGAAAAAAAGATTTGAAAAAAAAGAAAAGAAAATATATTTGCAAGAAAGGAAAGGAAAAGAAAGGAATCGGAAAATGAAATAAAAGATTGAATAAGAAAGAAAAGAAAAATATTATTGCAAGAAAGGAAAGGAGAAGAAAGAATGAGAGAAAAAGATGAAAAAAAGGGAAAAAGAAGAAAAAAAAATAATTATGCAAGAAAGAAAGAAAAGAAAAGGAATGAAAGATGAAATTAAAAGATTGAAAAAGACAAGAAGAAAAGAAAAAATATATTGCAGAAAGGAAAGAAAAAAAAGGAAATTGAAAGATGAAATAAAGATTGAAAAAAGAAAGAAAAGAAAAAAGGAATTGAAAGAAAGGAAAAGGAAAGCAAAAGAAATGGAAAGATGAAATAAAATTGAAAAAGAAGAAAAAAGAAAAAATATATTGCAAGAAAGGAAAGGAGCAAAAAAGGAATGGAAAGATGAAGATAAAAGATTGAAAAGAAAGAAAAGAAAATATGAATATTGCAAAAGGAAAAGAAAGAAAGAAAGAAAAGATGAAAAAAGAATTCTGAAAAAAAAGAAAGAAAAAAATATATTGCAAGAAGGAAAAAAAGAAAATGAAAGGAAAGAGAAATAAAAGATGAAAAAAGAAAGAAAGAAAATATATATGCAATTAAAAGAAAGGAAAAGAAAGAATGAAAGATTGAAATAAAAGATTGAAAAAAGAAAGAAAAAAAGATTATTGCAAGAAAGGGGAAAAAGAAAAGGAAAGGAAAGATGAAATAAAAGATTGAAAAAAGAAAGAAAAAAAGAAAAAGAAAAATATATTGCAAGAAAGGAAAGAAAAAAAAAGGAAAGAAAGATGAAAATAAAAGATTTAAAAAGAAAAGAAAGAGAAAAAATATATTGCAAAAAGAAAGGAAAGAAAGAAGGAAAGATGAAATAAAAGATTTGAAAAGAAAGAAAGAAAATAATATTCAAGGAAAGAAAGGAAAGAAAAGAATGAAGATGAAATAAAAGATTGAAAAAGAAAGAAAAGGAAAAATATATTGCAAAAAGGAAAAGAAAGAAAAGGAAAGGAAAGATGAAATAAAAAGATTGAAAAAAGAAAAAAAAAAAAATATATTGCAAGAAAGGAAAGGAAAAAAAGGAATGGAAAAGAGTGTGAAATAAAAGATTGAAAAGAAGAAAAGAAAAAGTATTGCAAAAAGGAAAGGAAAGAAAAGGAAAGGGAAGATGAAATAAAAGATTGAAGAAAGAAGAAAAGGAAAAATATATTGCAAGCAAAGAAAGGAAAGAAAAGGAATGGAAAGATGAAATAAAATTGAAAAAAGAAAGAAAAGAAAATATATTGAAAAAAAGGAAATAAAGATAAATAAAAGATCAAAAAAAGAGAAGAAAAGAATAAAATATTGAAAGAAAGGAAAAGAAAAAAAAGACTTAGAAAAAGAAAGGAAAGATGAAAAAAAAGATCAAAAAAGAAAAAAAGAAAAAGATATTGACGAAAGGAAAGAAAGAAAAGGGAAAGGAAATATTTAAATAAAAGAATCAAAAAAAAGAAAGAAAAGAAAAAAGAATAAGAAAGGAAAGGAAAGAAAAGGAAATAATGATGAAATAAAAGATTGAAAAAGAAAAGAAAAGAAAATATATTGAAAAAAAGAAAGGAAAAAAAAGGAAAGGAAAGATGAAATAAAAAGATTAAAAAAGAAGAAAAGAAAATATATTAAAAGAAAGGAAAAGAAAGAAAAGGAAATGAAAGATGAAATAAAAGATTGAAAAAAAGAAAAGAAAAATATATTGAAAGAAAGGGAAAGGATAGAAATGGAGAAGGAAAATGAAATAAAAGAATTAAAAAAGAAAGAAAAGAAAAAGATATTGAAAGAAAGGAAAGGAAGAAAAGGAAAGGAAAGATGAAATAAAAAATTGAAAAAAAAGAAAAGAAAAATATATTGAAAAAAAAGAAAGGAAAATGAAATAAAAGATCAAAAAGAAAGAAAAGAATAAATATTGAAAAAAGGAAAGAGAAAAAGAAGAAAAAGAAAGCAAAAAAAAAAAAGAATAAAAGATCAAAAAGAAAGAAAGAAAAAAATTAAGGAAAGAAAGAAATAGAAATGAGAAAGGAAGATGAAATAAAAAGATTAAAAAGAAAGAAAAGAAATATTAAAGAAAGGAAAGAAAGGAAAGATAATAAAGATTAAAAGAAAGAAAAAGAAAGATTGAAAAGAAAGGAAAGAAAGAAAAGGAAGGAAAGAGGAAATAAAAAGATGAAGAAAAAAAGTAAAGATATTAAACAAAAGGAAAGAAAGAAAGAAAATAAAATAAACATTGAAAAAAAAAAGAAAAGAAAAGATATTTGAAAGAAAGGAAAGAAGAAAAAGAAAAAGGAAAGAAAAGAAAGATGAATAAAGATTAAAAAAGAAAAGAAAAGAAAAAAGATATTGAAGAAAGAAAGGAAAGAAAAGGAAAGGAAAAGAAATTTAAAAAGATTGAAAAAAAAGAAAGAAAAATTTATTTGAAAGAAAGAAAGAAAGAAAAAGAAAGAAAGGAAAATAAAAAAATTTGAAAAAGAAAGAAAAGGAAAAAGATATTAAGGAAAAGAAAGGAAATGAAATAAAAAGATTAAAAAAGAAGAAAAGAAAAAATTTAGAAAGAAAGGAAAGAAAAGAAGAAAGAAAGATGAAATAAGATATGAAAGAAGGGAAGAAGAAAAAGGAAAGGAAAATGAAAGGAAATATTAAAAAGAAAAAAAGAAAAAAGAATGAAAGAAAAGGAAAGGAAAAAGATAAAGATAAAAAAAAGAATAAAAAGATGAAAGAGAAAAAGACTAAGAAAGAAAGAAAAACGAAAGAATGTAAAATGAGACAATAAATAAATAAAAAGAAAATGAATAGAAAGAAAAATCAAACTGAAAGAGAGAAGAAAAAAGAAAAGAAAGATGAAAGAGAAAAAGACTAAGAAAGAAAAAAACGAAAGATATAAAATAGACAATAATAAAATAAAGAAAATGAATAGAAAGAAAAATAAAACGTGAAAGAGAGGAAGAAAAGAAAAAAAGATGAAAGAGAAAAGACTGAGAAAGAAAGAAAAAGAAAGAAAGTAAAATGAACTAAGAATGAAAGACGAAAAAGGAAAGAAAATAAAGAATAGAAAAAAGACTTGAATGAAAGAATAAAGAAAACGGAAGTCAATGAAACGGAAGTTAAAACATAAATAAAGGAAGAACGTATGACAAATCCGCCCCCCCCCCAAAAAAAAAAATGGTTAGATGGATTTAGGCATTCTCTACGGAAATAGAAGATATGAAGAGAAAATAGGTAAAGAATAAACAAAGTTTTGGTTTTTCTTTTTTCTTCAATAGAGATAAGAGAAATCCCCAAAAGGAAAACGGCAAAAAGTTTATAAATAATAAAATAATAATTAATAATAATAATAATAATAATAATAATAATAATAATTATGATTCTCTGGGAAGAAGACGAAGAATTTAGAAGAAGAAGAAGAAGAAGAAGAAGAAGAAGAAGAAGAAGAAGATGATGATGATGATGATGAAGAAGAAGAAGAAGAGCGCAGAGAGATGAATAATAATAATAATAATATTAATTCTCTGGGAAGAAGACGAAGAATTTAGACAGAAGAAGAAGAAGAGGAGGAAGAAGAAGAAGATGATGATGATGATGAGGATGAAGAAGAAGAAGAAGAGCGCAGAGATATGAAATAATAAAATAATAATAATAATAATAATAATAAGAAGAAGAAGAAGAAGAAGAAAAAGAAGAAGAAGAGTGCAGAGAGATGAATAATAATAATAATAATAATAATAATAATAATAATAATGAAGAAAGAAGAAGAAGAAGAAGAAATAAGTTCATTCAGACGAGAATATAATGGAAAACAAAATGGTCGCAATTCCAAGGAAGAAGGAATACACACAAAAATAGATACATGGAGAAATAGAGTGAGAGAGAGAGAGAGAGAGAGAGAGAGAGAGAGAGAGAGAGAGAGAGAGAGAAGAGAGAAGAAGAAGAAGAGAAGAAGAAGAAGAAGAAGAAGAAAAAAGAAGAAAGGTAAAAATATCTAAATCAATTCGAGAAACTGTCGAATCCCATTTCCCCACTCAAAACCAAAATAATTCTAGCAGTAAGACAATGCTTTACCCCGGGAACAAAACTCTCACCCACCCCAACATCCCACCTGACACTCTTCTCTATTCGCCCGCCGCCTGCCCCCACCGTCACTCTGGCAATCAATTATATTCTCCCAAAACAACGACAAAATTTACATCCAAAGAAAAATAGAAACGAACACTTTTGGACTAGCCAATTAAGATCGCAATGATGCGAGCCGGACTTTGGTCAGACGAGATACAATTTTACGATTCTACACATTTTTTCTATTATTATTATTATTATTATTATTATTATTATTTGAGTTTTTCGCATCAGCGTTAGCTGATTGTATTTCGCTGGAGACTGAGTGACAACAAGTCTCCTCAGGTTTCCAGCACTCTTCTGAGTATTCTGGCAGATTGCGGCAATGCATTATTCTGGATGGTCTCAATTCTTCACCTGATTTCCAGATTTTCCAAGCTTGTTCTCAAGCATTTTGGGATCGTTCCAAGTGCACCAACTACAATTAGTATCACTTTGACTTTCATATTCCATAGCTTTTTCAATTCTCTGGCAAGGTCCAGGTATTTGTTTCAGGTTTTCGTTTTCCTTCATCTTCACCCTGTAATCTGGTGGAACTGCAAAATCCTCCAGTTGACAAGTTCTTCCTCTTTCGTTAATCAACACTATGTCTGGTCTTTTTCTTGTTCTTGTTCTTGTTCTTGTTATTCTTATTCTTATTCTTATTATTATTATTAGCAAAAATATGCGCCTCTAGGCACAAGTAGTTAAGTTTTAATATAATCAAATATTATACTGAATTAGAAAGAATAATAAAATTAAATAAGAATACATAAAAAGGTTACACTTATTTTAATATAGCGGCCGAAACGTTGGGATTGTAAATACCACAATAATGATGTGAACAACAGTCCAAATATTCAGACAAACAAATCTAGATATTTTATTATAATGGAGATTCGGTATCTGTGTGTCTGTAACCGGAACTATGTCATTGATTACGTCAGAATATCCTCAGGAATGGCGTTATTGTATCAATGAGTATTTAATTTGTAGTCAAAATCATCAATATTAATACATAGAATAAATCTTTTTTTATCATTATTTATTAACGATGTCTCTATGAAAATCTGAGTTAGATTTGCCTCAAAACAGCTCAAGTTATTAGTGCGTTTAAAATCCTGCAATGTGTTTTATATACTTATTTACTAAGCTTAGCTTAGATGTGGCACAAAGCCAGAAGTATGGGGCGTCCAATGAGAATCGAACTCACTAACAATGGGCTGCAAGTCTAGCTTACTAACCATTATACCACGTGAGGTGCTCCGATGTGTTTTATATCACACTAAGGAATTACTGTTTACATAATATATGGTGTGGTTAATTTGCATACTGGTTTTAACAAAACTTGTTTAATAAATAATTATTTGGTGTCATTGATCTTGTAATATTATTGTTTTATTCACAACGTATTAAAAATCAACCTAATGAATGATTTATATAGAACCAATTATAGTATAATTAAAATAGGTGTAGTCTTTTTTTGCGTTCTTATTTAATTTCGTTAGTCTTTCTAATTTAATGTTTCATTCGATTAAAACTTATATTCTTATGCCGGACGGAGGGCGCATATTTTTGCTAGTGTTTGATTACCAGAACAATGTACTTGATAACCCCCAGATGAAGAAGAAAACAACTTCCTATCTAATGTGCACCTGGATGACCTTTGTTCACGGTGAATATCTATTTTTAATCATCAAAAGTCTCGATCTAATATAGATAACAGTGAAATACTAATTTTAGTAAAAATTTCAATTTAACAAGATTCTGAGTCCAATAACGGTTCTCGCCAACTCAGCGTATGTGTAGCAATGATTAGGTAATCTGATGAGTGCTGTAAAGTGGAGAGCTGACGGTAGGTGTAGTACTCTTCCTCAATAAAAAATCTCTCCGGTACGACTACTTATTAAGCACATATTCTCCCAAAAATTGTCGGCTAAAAAAAGCCATATCAAACACATTGTTTGTTTGTTTACTTCTCATATATATATATATATATTATATAATATATATATATATATTGAAATGAAAAATAAAGGAAATAAAATGTTGAATGGATAAAATAGGATTTGTTTTATTTTTATTTTACTGACACGTGTTTCGGCCTGGAGTTTATCCATGCATAAATGTATTCTATCTATCATTATTTTAAATACAAACTAAAACAACAATAACAATAATCGAAAAAACCTACTATTATTGTTATTTTATTTTTATTTTGTATTTAAAATAATGATAGATAGAATACATGTAACATGGATAAACTCCTAGCCCAAACACGTGTCAGTAAATAAAAATAAGATAAAATAAACCCTATTTTATCCATTCGACATTTTCCTTCCTTTATTTTTCATTTCAACATACCGTCGGATTCGCTTCCACTTACAACTTACACACACACACACACCACACACACACACACACACACACACACAACACACATATATATATATATATATATATATATATATTATGGGAAAATGTTGCTGTTACTCAAGTTTCATGCGTATTATGCAGCGCTAGAGCGGGGAGATTTTTTTTACAGAGGTAGAGCACTACACCTACCGTCACCTCTCCACTTTACTGCCCTGATCAGATTACCCAATTTGTGCTATATATATATATATATATATATATATATATATATATATATATATACCGCTCTGCACGAGCAGGATATGACACAAGGTCAATTACTTAAGCGGAGTTTAATACGTTTGAATTCAGAGTTTTTCTTCTCCAAAACTGGTTAACTATCCAAGGTTAAAAATCGCTGCCTGTCCTACTATTTCCCCATAGCTGGTGGGAGAATATATTGATTTATAACTTTCCCTAATGTATAAGCGTTATGTGAAATGCAAACTGACTTGTCCAGGATTTGAACTAGGGTTGACGGGTCCATTTCCTACGATTCTAACCATTACACTACGAACCTCCATACTGTAATTATGAGAGGTAAAGTTTCTCTTTTGAGGTTCCCCCTTTTTAGCCATGTCCAGGTCTCCTCATGCGTGATCTATCTAGATTATTATTGTTACGCTAAGGCCCCAATTTAAAGTATGTTACATAATCATATACTTATCTTGAATATGTCGTTTCTATTTTGATGATACCTTTTATGGAACTGATTGGGTCGTCTAACGTCTATCTGGATATGTTGTCTTTTCTCTGCTATTCTTGTAATATATTGCCTGGTTTGCAGCCAGTGACCAAGTGCAGATGATTCGCGCGTGGGCGCAAGAAATGCGTGGGTGTCAATCATGAAAACAAAAACAGGATATTGCCTTGAACGCAGTGAACCGACCTTTGACACCCGGAAATGATAGGTGCAAATTGACAATGCATAGGTACAGAAAATGTTTACGTGTAGTCCATAACCACTAAAAGCTAGCTGCGTGGGCAAGGAGATGTGTCTAGTGGAAAACTGCGTAGGTATCATTAAAAAGAGGCGTGACCCTGTTGAGTTAAAGAATTATAAAAAAAACGTTAGAAATCTGGGTTGAGCAGAGCAAGATCGAGATCGAGATCGCTCGCAGAAGGCTCCTGTGTATGTGCATCCTCTACCGACGAATCCCAGTCTACACACAATCGAAGAATAAGAATATAACTTTATATTTTTATATATACATGTGTTCCGTATTCTTTGTCGGGTCCAGTGACTGTATATAACATTCTGCTATCTCTATATCTTGGATCTGGGCTGTTGAGTAGCTGGAACCACATAGGATTTCCATGTCGGGTCTTTTCTTCTTTGTGTCCGATGGAAGGTTTTAATAACGAACACAAGATTTGATGTTGTTTTCTTTTCTAGAGCTCTTTATTTTTTAGTCCCAAGCTGAATGCCCCTGGAGGACAGATCACTTGGGTCTGTCCCATCCAAACACTCTTTCGCACTCTCTATTTTACTCTTCGTGTTGTTGGCTCTGGCTTGGTCAATCATAAACCAAGATCAGTGACTTCTACGTATCACTCACACGCCTAGATAACTCGGGTTTTTCATCTGTACACTTTTCCATTTCTGCATTGTTCTATTTCTACACATGCAACATACGTCTACCACCGCTGACGTCA
>CM042176.1:385566-388066 GCA_023376005.1 Doryteuthis pealeii | reverse complement strand
GGAAACTGATGGTATGTTCTGTGTGTCATTTTAAAGGAAAACGAGCAGTAGCGTAGGAATTGGAAGTGGGAGGTAGTAACAATTGGTAGGGGGAGATTGTATAAATTGGTAGCAGTTCGAACGAACGATTCAGTAGAGATTTTTTTAATAATTTCCCGCTTATCCTCCTTCCACTATTCCCCTCCCCTTCTCACAACTCGTGCCGCCCCTAAAAATAATCAATGAATGGATGAAATAAAAAAGAATGAAATGAGGGGGATAAATAAAAAAATCCTTTCCAAGGGACCCCTCTCAAAAATATTAAAACACTTTTTGAGAGTGGGGTCCCTGATAGAAAGTTTCTCTCATCTATTATTAGACTCCTTTCAAGCATCAAGTTAATAAAATTATTCTATAAGTTATTAGAGAACACACACACACACACACACACACACACACACACACACAGACATATATATATATAGAGATATGAAATTTAACATTTTGAAAAAACATATGATGTTTGTTATGTGATTGCTGACAGGCCTGTTTCGACCAAATCCATAAGTTGGTCTTCATCAAAGAGCGACATAGACGAGAAGAAAGATATCCGTTAAAAAGACTGTTTACAAAACAAACGCTGAAATCAACCGCTGAAATTTTTGGAAAAATGTATGTTCTGTTTTAAAAATAAAATAAATTTTATTTTTGATTTTTAAAAAATTTATTTTATTTTTTCAGCTGAAATATATACTATACTATTTTGATACCCACTTTACATTTTTTTATATATTTTTACAATTTTTACAATAAACTCTTTTGAGTTTTACTATGAACTATAATGCTTCTGATTTTTAAAAATTAAAAATAAAATTTATTTTTAAAACAGAACGTGCATTTTTCAAAATTTCAGCGGTTGATTTCAGCGTTCGTTTTGTAAACAGTCTTTTTAACGGATATCTTTCTTCTCGTCTATGTCGCTCTTTGATGAAAACCAACTTATCGATTTGGTCGAAACAGGCCTGTCAGCAATCACATAACAAACATCGTATGTTTTTTCAAAATGTTAAATTTCATACTGTCGGATTAATTTCCATCTATTTTTCATATATATATATATATATATATATATATATATATATATATGAATAAAGTTACGAGAAAATTATCTATAAAAAGAAATAGTCATTTTTCATTATCAAGGGGTTAATAATTATTCAATTAATAATCAATAGATGCACGTGATATTATATTTGAGGGGGACATAATTAAGTTTCCATTTCAATTTTTAAATTTTATTTATTTATTTTTTTTACTCCTTTAATAAATTTGATGATTTTACTTACATGTGATATAAACCCTCCGACACTGAATTTTAATTCCCACACTCGAAGGCAAAATCGTTCAAAAATTAATTTTCACACCACGCAGAGACCGTTTTTTTACTAGTTATTAAAATATCATGCATACTTTTGTTATTATCGGAATTAGTATTATATATATATATATATATTATATATATATATATATATATATATATATACCAAACTTGTTGCTAAATCCTCGCGGTGAGAAAAAAAAACAGCAAATAGTTTGATTGTAAAAATATACTACCAAACTTCAACCAGGAAGAAAAAAAAATTTGAAAAAAGAAATGACCAAGATAATCGTACCAACAAAAAAAATCTATTAGTACAATATTTTGGCCAAAAGAAAAAACAATTTATATGCATATACCCGGCCTACTAATATTATACGGACCCACATGATACATTAAGAGACAAAAATTAACAGGCCGATTGGCCTGATAGTCAATCTGTAGGTTTAGGCTGGAAAATGTTAAAACCTACAGATTGACTATCAGGCCAATCGGCCTATTAATTTTTGCCTCTTAATTTATCATGTGAGGCCGTATAATATTAGTAGGCCGTGGCATATATATATATAAGATATATATATTCATACAAACCCGCCAGGAGACTAAAGCTAATAAGTGAAAAGTGTTCAATACTTAAGTAGAGCAAATAATAAAGATAAATTCAATGAGTCAGACGAACCTACTAAAAGTTTCACTTAATGCTCTTCAGGGCTAAGATCTGACTCAGATCTTAGCCCTGAAGAGCATTAAGCGAAACTTTTAGTATGTTCGTCTGACTCATTAGATTTATATATATATATATATATATATATATATATATATATTTATATAAAAAGATAAATCTAATGAGTCAGGCGAACCTACTAAAAGTTTCGCTTAATGCTCTTCAGGGCTAAGATGAGCCCATTCAGTTGTAAACATCCTTTGTTTTTTCATCTTATCATATTCACAGACACACACACACACACACACACATATATATATATAGGCATTTGAACTTAAAACCCCAACGTTACCTGACGAATGTTTGCGCTTACGCACGCATGCATTAAACCATTGGTCGTGACTGTTCCTATGTCATTAAATTAGATATATAAAACCTTTATATATTTTATTATTATTATTATTATTATATTATATAAT
>CM042176.1:373066-383066 GCA_023376005.1 Doryteuthis pealeii | reverse complement strand
AGAACTTGTCAACTGGTAGATTTTGCAATTCCAGAAGAAAAGACTAACAAATACCTGGACCTTGCTAGAGAATTGAAAAAAAAAAACTCAGGAATATAAGGGTGAAAATAATACCAGTTATAGTTAGTGCACGTCGAATATATTCAATTACACGGATATTTTTACTGTGACCCTGGGTTTCATGCCGGTACATATGACAAAAACTCAAATTCCTGTCTTAATTATTTAAAGTGATAACAAATATTAACTTAATTTATTTTCTTTTTTACCCCTAAAGAGTAACAATTAAAAAGAGCTAAGTATTAAACTTGTGTCCTTATTTATTTAACTCTACCGGCTGAGGATGTAGAATACAACGACAGCACCTTTGCTGTTTAGTAATTTTCTGTACATAGTGTATTTAAGTTTTTGTTATTGATTTCTAAGAAGAAACTGTTTTAAAATCTTAATAACGTGTTTATTTAGTACGTAATTTTCTTCACACAAAGTGCCCGTTTTCGTCAAATTTCTGGCAGAAATTCATGTTTAAAATTTAAAATGTATCAAAAATTAATTACATATGTAATATCATTTTGCTTTTTTTTTTTTTTTTTTACTGATGCTCATTATGTTACTACTTTTCGACTAAGACAAAATTTGACCTTAAATAATCGATTAAATAAAATAAATTAAAGTGAAAATTGGCGCTTTTGGCGTATTATTGATACCTAATAAAAATACATATTAGTATAATAAAATATTTTTCCTAAAATCATGTGCTAAAATTATATGCTTAGAATAAAATTATTTTAGAAAAAAATCGTCTTTCTTTTTTGTGCAATAAGTGGTCGGGTGGGTCTGTTTTAACGGCAAGTTCAAAACCTGTGCAAACGAGGGTTGGGATGGAAGTGTCTTTTAACGGTAGTTTTGTTTATTTTAGAATTCTTTTTTTTACAGTAAGAATCTTTGCGAGGCCTATAGATGGTATTGGTGTGGGTCGGCTGTCTTGATGCCAGTTCAAAGGGGCCAACGAGGGCTAGTGTTGAAAGGTCTGTTAACGGTAGTTTTTTTTTCTTTGAAAGTTAAAAATTAAACTCGTGTCGACGGTAGTGGAATGAGGGTGAAAGTGTCTGCATACGGTAATCATTGAATTATATCACCTTCTTAGTAAAAAAACAAAACCAAATTTAGTTTGTTTCTTAGTTATGAGTATTTTAATCTGTATTCAAGATTTCGAGTGACATCTCTTTCTGAATTCTAAGTCGACACATACATACCAAACTTTCTTTTATATATATATATATATATATATATATATATATATATATATATATATAGTCATCCACAGACGAATATATATATATATATATATATATGTATATATATATATAAAGTCAACGGTGCCATATATATATATACACACACACACACACACACATATATATATATATATGTATATATATTGTCTTTGTATAGTCCACTTATGCTCCTTTGTTTGTATATCTGATGAGTCTAATTTTCAGTGTATATATACTATCTGTATGTATATATATATATATATATATATATATATATATATATATATATATATGTCTGTGTCTGTGTCTGTGTCTGTGTTTTTCTGCATGTATACTATATATTTTTTAGATTCAGTGCGAAGTAAATAAGTAAATGTGAAATAAATGAGAAACTGAGTTGGATGTTACGCGCTAACTTCCATTCCATTTCATCCAACATTTCGATATATATATATATATATATATATATATATATATATAAAAGGTTGGGTAAACGAAAAAGAACAGCACTAAACAAAATAAAATATCTTTCATCATGGCGACTGGCATTTTTAATCAAGATAAGAATAGTGCTTGGTCACCCACTCCGGCCATTAGATAGCCATTTGCGTCAGGTCTCACTCTAACACATTATGGAACAGAGAAGTTAATATACATGGAACCCGGCGTCGTCGCTCATTTTAAGTAAATCAGCGAGAACCCGTATATAACAACAATATATTTAAACAAGGGTGTTACATCACCACTAAACGTATATGATGATGGATGGATATATTATATCTAAGGATTCTAGCATCCAAAAGTACATATGTCTTGTCGGTTGGGGCTATAGAATACACTGAGTGCAGAAAGTGCTGAATATGTAATAGAACAACAACAACAACAACAACAACAACAACAACAATCTTCTATTAACAAAGGATCCGTTGAACAGGAGCGACATTCATTTGAAAAAGTGAATCTAACGATCCCGAAAATTTATGATAACAAATAATAAAAAAATAAGTGAATCCAGTACTCTATAACACCGAGTTTCTTCATTTATTCTTAAATGCTTCATAATAACGCCCAACTTCAACATAAAAAATAAAAAAAGCATAAAAATACATACCAAGAGAAGCATATGGAGACCGCTAAAATACAACATGAAACTCTATTAATAATAGAGATTCGCTTCCGGTTTTGTCTGTACCAAAAATTACGTCACTGCTTACGTCACACCACACAAAATCGTCATAACATCGAATAAATACACTCAAAATTTGAACATGCTACATTAGACAGTCCTCATTGTTTTTTAAAACAAGTTTTTTATAAATACATGACTGGTATTATATATCTATATATAGTTTGTTTTATTTTAATACATATTAAGATGGTGTCCGCGTTCGACAAGAAACATGAAGAAGGCCAGAGGGCGCATTGGCCAAAAAGTTGTGTAGATAACTATAAAGTTGAAGACCATAGTTTGAATAATCCCAACAATATAAATCATCGAACCTCATCTCAAAAGTTCAGAGAAAAAGAAAAAGAGACCTTGTCAACTGGTAGATTTTGCAGTTCCAGCAGATCACAGGGTGAACATGAAAGAAAATGAAAAGATAGAAAAAAATACCTGGAAATATAGGGTGAAAGTGATACCAGTTGTAGTTAGTGCACTTGGAATATATTTAATTACACGGATATTTTTACTGCGACCTTGGGTTTCATGCCTTTCTTCTGGGCATTCATCAGACAGTCAATATAGCTCAGCCGGTTGAGTGTTCGGCTGGGAACCTCAAGGTTCCTGGTTCGATACCGGCCGTCGCCAACTCAGCGTATGAGTAGTACGGGGATATGTGCGGTACAGTGAGGAGCCGGTGGTGGGTATGGCGCTCCGCTTCAGACACTGAAACAATATCCTTGATCTAGCACTAGTGAAAAGAGTATAGACTCCCTCGCTGTCTGGCTGATACCGACTTTAGGCTATCCCGACGACTTTATTATTGTATAGTAGCTCTATCATAGATATTGAGCAACTTCTAATAATACCGTATATTTTGGCCCTCTTCTAACTCACCAAGTGAGTGCATATATGATAATAAGGATTGAGGGCTTGCCATAAGGGCAATACGGTTGGGACAATCTGTAACAAAATAGGATGTAGAAATGCGAAAGATTAGGTGAAGGTAAGATGGAATTTTTTTTGGATGAGTCAGCACAACGCCAGATGTCGATATCTTACTGGTCAAGAGATGTCAAGTGGCGAAGTGTAGAAGAGTGACAGTGAGAGAAGGTCAGTTTTGAACAAGGCAGTGGATGGGTCAGACGTAAGTCTTGTAACCCAAGGCATTTTGACTTGTGGAAAATAAAGATAACTCACGAGAAGAAAAACAAACAAACAGGGCAGTACGGTCGGGACAGTCTGTAACAAAATAGGATGTAGAAAAGCCAGAAATGCAAAAGATTAGGTGAAGGTAAGATGGAAATTTTTTTGGATGAGTCAGCACAACGCCACATGTCGATATCTTACTGGTCAAGAGATGTCAGGTGGCGAAGTGTGGAAGAGTGGCAGTGAGAGTAGGTCAGTTTTGAACAAGGCAGTGGATGGGTCAGACGTAAGTCTTGTAACCCAAGGCATTTTGACTTGTGGAAAATAAAGATAACTCACGAGAAGAAAAACAAACAAACAAGCAAAAACAAGAACGTCTTGTGTTATTATTAAAAACTATAAATGACACAAGGCAAGATATCCTCCAACAAAACATTTTTGAAGAGGGTAAAATCACCCTAATGGAACCACGTGTTGGCTATGGGTGGCGACGCGTGATGCTTAAAGACGGAATCCTGGTGGCTGACCAGTTCATCATTTGCAACACTACATATTGACGCTTAGGCTGAACGAGCGGTCGGAGGGCCCTCTCTGATCAATCGGCTGCTCACATCAACTCGTAACACCTATATTATTGTCCCAACCATATTTCCCTTATGGTAAATCCCCAATCCTTTTTTTCATATACAAGGTGTGTCAAAAAAGTATCGAGATTTTCGCTACTTTTTGACACATCTTGTATTCTGAAAAATGAACGTTCAATTCATTCTTCATTTTTATCTCGGTAAATACAGCTTTAAACTTGGTACATTTTTTGACACAGCTTGTTGTTCCAGGCTCAAGTAGCAAAGAATGCCAGCCAATTCAACAACAATTTTAAAAAATTAAAAAATAACACCTTATTCTAAACAGCTTTGGGCAATTTACGTCGTGCAGTGGTTAGCAACCTAGATTCTCTGACCATTGTTAGTGAGTTTGATTCCTATTGGGTGCTCCTTACTTCTGGCCTTGTGCGTTATCTAAGCTAAGTTGAATAATTAAGTATACCAACATATTCATTGGTCTCCTTACGTGGTGTGATAGTTAGCAAACTAGATTCGCTGACCATTTTTAGTGCGTTCGATTCTTATTGGGTGCTCCATGCTTCTGGCCTTGTGCCACATCTAAGCTAAGCTTAATAAATAAATATACCAACTTATTCCTTGGACACCTCATGTGGTATAATAAGTAGCAAGCTAGGTTCGCTGTCCATTGTTAGTGAGTTAGATTCTCATTGGGCGCCCAATAATTCTGGTCTTGTGCCACATCTAAGCTAAGCTTAGTAAATAACTGGGTACCTCACATGATGCAATGGTTCGCATGTTAGATTCGCAGACCATTGTTAGCGAGTTCGATTCTCATTGTGCGCCCCATACTTCTGGCCTTGTGCCATATCTAAGCTAAGTTTAGTAAATAACTGCGTATATCACATGGTGCAATGGTTAGTCAAGCTAGATTGTCTGACCATTGTTAGTGAGTTCGATTCCCATTGGACGCTCTTTACTTCTGGCCTTGTGCCACATCTAAGCTAAGCTTAGTAAATACCAGCTTTTGATTATACCCTGTATATTAATAGGTGTCCGCATGGATGGATACGGCTCAATTTCTCTAATTTTCCCGCTTTATGGGAGATGCCATAAAATGCTAACACGACGTAAGTACAGATAAGTAAAAATCTAGATAACTATGAAGTAGAATTACCTCGAGATAGGTGTGAAGGCAGCTTAGTACAATTGTCGAATTTGTGTAACTTCTATAAGTGTTTGTTACATGTAGATAAGAAGGAATCACAAAACATACTTATGAGCGAAATAATTGAATTACACAATGGATCCTGCCTCGGAATTGTAATAACTGTAACCACCCCCACGTCTACCCAGTTCAAAGGTAACGAGTTTCGAACCTGGTTAAAAGCTGATATTCGGAAAGCTGATTTTCAAGGGGATGAATGTACAGAATTCGTACGGAACAAGCAAAATGAATTATAGATAATCTGTATATTAATACTTGTGTTCCTTAAATGTACGACCGTTATCATCTTGCAATACCCTCTGTTTAAGTCATCCAAGTTGAAATGCAAAAGTAAAAATCCTGATTATCTGGTGTTGCTTATCCGCCGAATTCTTCTTTCTTACGGGTGTCGTCACCTTAGCTAAATAATTGACCATTGCAATATTATTACAAAGAAAAGAAAGGGAAGAAAAGGACAAGCTACATAGAAAAAATATGATAAAGAAAAATGAGTAGGAGAAAAATAGAGAGGGGTTGAGTCCGTGGAAGCGATAACGCTAATCTGTTTCAATCGAACATAATGAAAAGATGAAAAAGAGTGAGAGGGAGTTAAATCAAGATTGTTATATTTTTTATATATTGAAGTATAAACCAATAGCTCTTAAGTAAACATATCAAACGCTGTAATATTTAAATTATCATACTGTGATATATCCACAGGTCCTTCTAATTTGTATAACTTTTATCAATGTTTGTTACATGTAGATAAGAAGGAATCACAAAATATACTTATAAGCGAAATGATTAAATTGCATAATGGATCCTGCTTCGGAATTGGAATAACTGTATCCCTCCCACGTCTACCCCATGCAAAGGTAACGAGTTTCGAACCCGGTTAAAAGCAGTGATTCTGAAAGCTGATTTTCAAGGGGATGAATGTACATGATTCATACGGAACAAGCAAAATAAATAAAAGAGAATCTATGTATTATTACTCGTACGACTATTATAATCTTGTAACACCATCTGGTTAAAAATGAGACCGTCCAAATCGTCCGAGATGAAATGAGTGTGGTCAACTAAATAATCGACGATTGCATTTTTATTATAAATAAAAGAAAGGGGAGAAAAGGACAAGCTACATAGAAAAAATATGATAAAGAAAAAAAAGAGAGTAGGAGAAAGATAGAGAGGGGCTGGGTGCGCGGAAGCGATAATGCAAATCTGTTTCAATCGAACATGATGAAAAGATGAAAAAGAATGAGAGGGAGTTAAATCAAGATTATTATACTTTTTATATACTGAAGTATACACCAATAGCTCTTAAGTAAACGTTGTAATAATCAAATTATCATACTATGGTATATCCACAGGTCCTGCTAGTTTGTATAACTTCTACGGAAGTTTGTTATATGTAGATAAGAAGGAATCACAAAACATATTCATAAGCGAAATGATTAAATTACACAATGGATCCTTCCTCGTAATACTTTGTAATATCTGTATACCGCCACCTCTACCCAATTCAAAGGTAACGAGTTTCGAGTTCGGTTAAAAGCTGAGATTCTGAAAGCTGATTTTCAAGGGGGTGAACGCACAGAATTCGTACGGAACAAGCAAAATGAATAAAAGAGAATCTGTATATTAATACTTGTGTTCCTTAAAAGTATGACTGTTATCATCTTGCAATACCCTGTGTTTAAAATTGAGGCCGTCCAAATCATCCAAGATGAAATGCAAAAATAAAAATCCTGATTATCTGGTGTTGCTTATCCACCGCATTCTTATTTCTTACGGGTGTCGTCACCTTAGCTAAATAATTGATCATTCCAATATTATCATAAAGAAAAGAAAAGGAAGAAAATGACAAGCTACACAGAAAAAATATGATAAAGAAATACGAGTAGGAGAAAAATAGAGAGGGGTTGAGTCCGTGGAAGCGATAATGCTAATCTGTTTCAATCGAACATGATGAGAAGATGAAAAAGAGTGAGAGGGGGTTAAATCAAGATTATTATACTATTTATATATTGAAGTATAAACCAATAGCTCTTAAGTAAACATATCAAACGTTGTAATAATCAAATATACCTTGTAATATATGTACACCACGGAGGCGCGTGGTCTAATGGTTAGAGTCGTAGGAAATGGACTCGTCAACGCGAGTTCAATTCCTGGACGATGCTGTTGGCATTTCACATAGCGCTAATACCCTTGGGAAAGGTATGAATCCTACTCCCCCTCCAGCTATGGGTAAATAGTAGGGTAGACTGGACTCTTTAACCTTGATTAGGCAACCAGTCTAGGAGAAGGAAAACTCTGAATTCAAACCTGTTAAACTCCGCTTAAGAAATTGACCTTGTGTCGCATCCTGCTCGTGTGGAGGGGTTTGTAAATATATATATGTACACCCCCACCTCTACTCAATTCAAAGGTAACGAGTTTCGAGTCCGGTTAAAAGCTGAGATTCTGAATGCTGATTTTCAAGGGGATGAACGTACAGAATTCGTACGGAACAAGCAAAATGAATAAAAGAGGATCTATGTATTAATACTCGTGTTCCTTAATAGTACGACCGTTATCATCTTGCAATACCCTCTGTTTAAGAATGAGACCGTCCAAATCATACAAGATGAAATGCAAAAATATAAATCCTGAGTTTCTGGTGTTGCTTATCTGCCAAATTCTTATTTCTTATGAGCATCGTCACATCAGCCAAATAATCGACCATTCCGTTTTTATATTATAAAGAAAAGAAAGGGAAGAAAAAGGACATCATACAGAGAAAAAAATAATTAAAAAAAGAAAGAGAGTGGGGAAAATATGGAGAGGGGAAGCGATAACGCTAATCCGTGTCAGTCGAACATAATCAAAGAGAGATGTAGAGAGAGAGAGAGAGAGAGAGAGAGAGAGAGAGAGAGAGAGAGAGAGAGAGAGAGAGAATTTTTCAGACTGATGTCCTCATCCTTATTGTGATATACGAAAGCACGTTGTACACTCCGGTCTTCTTCTGGTGTATATTGTCCGTTCGAGCATAGCAAATATTCTTTTTTTTCCCCTCGTTACACCTAGGATTAACAATAGATATAACAGTTTTATGCAGTTCGATATAGAAATTCAATAGAAATGATATACTTATGACAATACAAGCTGCAACATAAATACCTCCCACATTTTAGATTGCCAACTGTGTGGTTCAAATTATTATAGGCATGTAGTGATGGTAGGCTGGTCGGATTTTACGGCATGTCAACTCTTGTTGGGTTATTTTATGTCGAAGACGTTTTTAATTTATTCATTCTTGTTGGATCTTATTATTTTTAAACTTAATTTTTAACACATTTTATCATGTATTTAACCCATGTTGCTTATCCACCGAATTCTTATTTCTTATGTGTGCGTCATAAAGAAAAGAAAGCAGAGAAAAAGGACATCCTACACAGAAACATATGGTTAAAAAAAAAAAGAAAGGGAGTGGGGAAAATATAGAGAGGGGTGAGCGTGCGGAAGCCATAACGCTAATCTGTGTCAGTCGGACATAATCAAAAGGAGTGAGAGAGCGAGAGTGAGAACGAGAGAGAGAGAGAGAGAGAGAGAGAGAGAGAGAGAGAGAGAGAGAGAGAGAGAGAGAGCAGTTTTATGCAGTTCGATATAGAAATACAATAGAAATGATATAGTTATGAAAATACAAGCTGCAACATAAACTGTGCGGTTCAAATTATCATAGGCATGTATTAATGGTAAGTTGGTCGGATTTTACGGCATGTCAACTCTTGGTGGGTTATTTTATGTCGAAGAGGTTTTTTAATTTATTCATTCTTGTTGGATCTTATTATTTTTAACTCAATTTTTTAAACTCATTTTTATCCTGTATTTAATCCATAGATGGGACTCTAACCGGTACAAGGTGGACCTGGGAGTAATGTCTCCAGATCACCAGAATCGAAACTTCACCCTGTATCTCTATCAACAGAATTAGATATATAGATAGATATAAACAGTCATCGATATGTACGTGTACTCGCGCGCGCGCGCACACACACACACGCATATATATATATAATATATTATATATGTAGAGAGAGAGAGAGAGAGAGAGAGATTGTGGTAGATACATAGAGAGAGAGAGAGAGAGAGAGAGAGAGAGAGAGAGAGAGAGAGAGAGAGAGAGAGAGGCGGGAGAGTGAGAGATATGTACAGATTTTGATAAAATCAGACTGAAATAGGCGGGTACATATATGCCCATAAATAATATATTCCTTTACTTGAGTAGTAATGATTTAGTATCTATCTATCTATCTATCTATCTCAGTATGTTCCTGTCTGTCTATCTATCTATCTATTTATATGTTAATTCTGTGCATATCTCTTCATCAATACAAATCTGTTGAACCTTTTGTCAAGCATTACAATATATTTACATATGTTCATATCTATCTATCTATCTATCTATCTATCTATCTCAGGCTGTTCATATCCCTATCAGTCTGTTTATATCTATCTATCTATCTATCTATTTATCTATCTATCTATCTATCTATCAATCTCATTCTGTTCACACATATCTATCTATCTATCTATCTCATTCTGTTCACACCTATTTATCTATCTATCTATCATTCTTTTCAAATCTATCAATCTA